>SNQJ01S0024808.1:64630-88796 GCA_010110895.2 Picea sitchensis | reverse complement strand
AGAATATAGAAGATGGTGTGCTCGTTTTACCATTGACGATACCTTCGTCACCCAACCATAGGCCGAAGCCTCCCTCCGAGCACCTTAACCTTGACTGAGAATTCCTCCGGAAGAAAACCCTAGGCTAGATAACCAAACAAAGGGTAGTGCACCTCTCTCCAAGTATAGCACAACGCAAAAGACTGATCAGATAGTCCCAAACCCTAGCCAAGAGATATTCAAGCCAATACTGAAAACTTGCTGCTGCTACAGTTGCACCAGCAGCTCTCCTCCAAACCTGCGCACAAGACTGCAACTACAGTGCGCACCAAACTGGGAATTGCAATTCTGAGATGTTGTCATATGAGAACTAGCGCCCTGTATTTATAGTGGTTCTGCCAGTTTTGTTGGGGTCGACTTCTCCTTCTGGATAAGTGTCTGTTCAGTATATTATTATTATTTCTGACCGACTTCTTCTCTTGGAGGCTAATAACCTAATATAAATTATCTTCTTGAGCCGAAAAGGCTTCTAGGGTTATTAGCTAACTCATTAGGGTTTTCTCTTGCTTTCCAGAGTCTTCTATTCTCGTCAAGTTCACACGTGGAGGTAAATACCTCCCGCAACTACCATAATATTAACACACTAAACATTCAAATACAATAGAATACTAATAATGTCTTGCAGCAAAGGTTCCTGGACAAAAAAAAATTAGCATTCCTGAATTAGTTTTCTTTGAAATTTATCAAAACTACATATTTCTGGAATCTGTTCCATATTTCTGGAAATTTAAACGTGTTTGTCATATAGACTGGGATTGGGGCTCTCACAGACCATAAAAAAGAAATAAGTACAAGAATTAGGACCGTAGAAAGAAGAAGTGTGTGACGGTAGAGAGGAACATCTGAAAAGAAGAAATTGGAAGTTATGAGTGTTTGGTTAGAGACTTCTATTTAAAGAGGTAGAACAACTGGATTGATAAAGACAACAAGATGGCATCAGTATAGACCTAATATGAAGCCGATGCATTTTTGTTGATGTCGTCGATGATCGATGGAATCGTGCCAACCGGTTCATTCCCTTCGTCGATGAGGTTGTCGATTCTCCGTTGGAACCATTCTTCAATGTAGCTTCTCATGGGGGCCACATTGATTTCATCCTGGATTTTTGTGTCGAAAAGATCGTTTTCTAATTTCCATAGATCCATAGCAATACTATGCAGACTCTATTCAATTTCTTCATTGTGTGCCGAATAGTCCAGTAGCCAGCTCTCGAGCTCATCTACACGATATTCAAGGATGCCGTAAAACTTTTTGAAAGACAACCCCTTTAAAATATCAAGTTTTTCATCAAAGGCTTCTTTGGTCATTGAAAAAGATTTTAGAATTAAGTTTGGGTCTTGAACCTCGTTGGTGCTTCCAACTAAGTCTATTTGGATCAAGTTTCTGAATAATTCTTCTTTTTTCTGATATGGCTTGTTTACATGATTCGACAATGAGCTCCATGTTCTTAACTTTCTTTTGCCAACATGCTTTTAATTGTTTGATCCGCTTTAGGGAGGGGAGATTCTCTTGTCTTCTTTTCAGATATGAGTTGTTGATGGCATGGTTGGAAAAAGGGGTCGAAACCTATTCACAGAAATGTTGATCATTTTTTTAATTTGCCTACAAATGTTCGTGCAAATCATTTTCCCTCTTTCGAAAGGAAGCTATATTTTGTGATGTTTCCCAGGCTTCAGTAACTAGTTGCATTCTTTTCTTGATGTTATTCTTTACAAGGGCTCTACACGATGCTAGGAGGTTGGAGGATACTTTTAACTTGGTTGCAGGGGTAGTAGGCATGTTTTTTGCTAAAGGTCTAGAAAACTATGGGGTAGCAATGAAAGCCTCCTCAAATTCCTTGACACAGTCTTTCAATTTGGCATTCTCCACTTCAATTCCTCCAATGGAATCATCAAGAGCATCACCGGTTATGTGGTGAAATAGGGTGATTTGGGACGATCTCATTTTCCTAAAGTTAATCTCTCCTTTCAATGACCATATTTTTAGATTGGTTGTAAAAAAAACCGCTCTGTAATACGAAGGATTCATCTTCGTCAAAAATCTCGGTCTCAGTTATTTCCATTGTGGATGGACCAACTTTGTGCATGTGATCAGATTCAATTTCAAGTTGCATCTGTTCAATTTCAATTTCGGGTTCGTCCACCTGCCCTGCAACGTTTTTTATCTTCTTCATCAGGGGAACTTTGTGAGAACTATCATTTTTTGTGCGAGGAGGGTTCTTATATCCTCCCCGTTTGAATATTTTTGGGTTTCTTTCTTACTGGGGTGGGTCATTGAAGCGATGCTCTATGATGTCATGATCTTGGGAGTGTTGGAAGGGGACTAGACACTCTTCTCACCATATACTTTTCCATGTTGTCTGTACAATTCAGTCGTGCTTTGCAATGTCTCTATGTCACAATCACTAGAAGCAGGATTGTTGTCGTCACTATCCCTATCTTCGGTTAGGATTCGATGGATAAAAGAGTTGCTAAAGCCAACTGCTAGTAAATGTTCTCGAAAAATCCCATTAGGGTGGAACCCTTTTATCCTTTCAGCATATGTTAGGTTCAAGTTCTTGAAATGGCTTGCAAATTCATCAATCTTGTTCACGTTTCTGCACACGAAGTCCCCAACTTTCCAGGGAAGAGGAATGAATTGTTTTTTTTTCTTGTCATGAAAAAAATGGAACCAATGGTTGTATTTCCTTGCTATTTATGTAACAAACATATTGTCTATGATGTGGCATGGAAGGAAAGAAGGATTTTCCTTGGAGCCAAAGACCATTAGTACACTGTGATTTTCCTTTTGTTTAAGTGTCTGCTTCYTGTTCAAAAACTTGGTTGCATGGCCAGACAGGCGGGGAKCATCCTTCCCTAACAATAAATCTTTGAAAACTGAGACAAAGTCATTAAAAACTTCATAAAAACAATGGGAGGCCTTGTGCCTCCACAGGGCCTGGTACCAGAATGTTACTGGGTCGAATCCACAGTTTATTTTCTTGGAAAGAGACAGTTTTGGAAACGAACAATAATGCACTATTGCGAAAATCAAGTAGGATGACATATAAAATTTATTCGATTCTTTGAATCATGAAAACTGGGAACAAATTTCAATGGAAATTAGCTTCCCCCAATCGAAAATGAATTGTTCCTTGACTATGAAGTACAAAATATAAATAACTATACATGAAATTTTTGTCGTGGATGCATGTCCCGTTATTCTTGTAAACAACCAAGCAATTTCCCGGAATGGATTTCTAAAGGAACTTACCTGCAACTTTGTGATATCTTCAGGAACTGTTGTCAGGTCTTCGAGGAACTCGACTAAGATGTCCAACCCATTATCATGTTTTTCTAGAAACTGCTTGCAGTCTTGTCCTCTGAAGGTCAATGTTGGCTCTGACAATTTTAACATCTTGCAGAAGACTTGAGGTGACAAAGAAATAGGAGAATGGTCGCGCAGTGGAATAATTATTTGGCTTGAAATATATTTTTCGATGCACCAAGAGACCACCTCCTTACAGTAAAAAACCACAGGGACGCATCCTGCACGAGCGATTCCAGAGGTCCAAATCACTTCGTTCTGGCCATAACGGGATGAATAGTAAAAGTATGCCCTGGAACACTAGAAGTTCTGGTCCTGACGTCTGAAGATATTCACTATATATCCACAAAAATGTTGTCGACCTACTGCCATAAGTTTACAAGAAAGTTTGTTTGCTCCAAACGATGATTGAAATGAAGATTTTAATATAACCCTACACAAATCTTGGTCCAATGCCTGTGAATGGGAGATCTCCTTGAGACTTTCTCTCATTAATGAAAATTTCGACGGCTGTTGAATGATGCGTTGTTAACATTAAAGACTAGTAATTGCACACATAGAAGTGCGAACATGGCGGATATGGCAATGGGAAATTAAGAATTGGATATTTCTTTAACGGGCCAACACGATGACCCATGTTTGAGATGAACAATAAGAAAGGACAATATAGCTCTCCACAAATCTTGGTTTAATGCGTATTAATGGGAGATCTCCTCGAGTGTTTCGCTCATTAATGACAATGTTGACGGTTCCTGCATGGTGAGATGTTAGCATGAAAGGTTTCTAATTGCATATTAAGAAATAAGTACAAAGGTCACAGGGATGGGAAAGAGCAGTTAAGGAGTGTCTAATTATCAAAAGCGACCGAGCAGACTTCAAAATAGGGTTACAAGGTACAACTATTGGAGGTGAGGGCGCGAGGGTCAAATTGTATGTCTCAGAAATTTTTGAGTGCAATACGCATAACACCGAAGAGGGTATGACAGGGCAGTCCAAAGGGAAATTTGTATATCGCGGAAGTTCGGGTAATGTTCGCAGGACATAGAACAATGGAGGTGCAAACGTGAGCCCACCTATTCGAGAACCTGCAATAAAAAAAGTGGCTTAAGTATGGAATAGAGAAACGACTGGGCGGATTCATTTTCGCTAATATATTAAAACTTATAATATATATCCTGTTGTGTGGCAAGATCTTTTCTACATGTCTCTGGGAAGAAAAGAGAAAATAAGAGAAGATAAATTAATTTAAATTCGACAAGTTGAGCTTTAATTAAATTTCACTGTCTCGTCTATGATTTTGATTTTTAATGGCGATCAGTACGGTTGTTGCATGATGAACTATTAACAGTAAACCTTGGTCGGGCACAGTGAACAGTGCCTAAGAATTTCATATTTTGTGAACCCTCCAACCTGAGGAACCGTGAAAGAGATTCCATGAAATGGGAAAGTATGGAAAGTCGTTGGACGAGCTTCAAAATTAGGGTGACAATGGTTCCCCAGGAGACGTGACTTCCCAAAGGTCAAATTGTATGTCTTGGGACTTGAATGAAAAATGATTAATGACATGTTTAACATTCATGCACAACGAAGTGTTATCATTAAAGCTTACCAATTGCATTCCCAAAGAGAAGTAGGAAGGTGGCAGGGACACAGAACATCAAGTAAGGAATGGCTAATTATCAAAAGCAATTGGTGACGCTTCGAAATAGGGCTACAAGATACATCCAACAGAGGTGAGGGCCTGCAGGTCAAATTGTATCTCTCGGGCATGATGATGCATTCCTATGGACAAACTGTATATCGTTGAAGTCTGGGTACTGCTTGATAGTCATGGAACATTGAAAACACAATCCTGAGCCTGCCAGTCCAGGAACCCGCAATCGAAAAAATGTCTAAGTATGAAATAGGGAAACGAAAGGGCAGACTCGATACACAGTAAATGTACAATGTCATGGAAATAAAACCAACTTGGGGCTAAGTGTTGAAAGGAAGGGAAGATGGTTGGGCTCGTGACGAGGCCTTCCAGTGGACAAATTATGTATCGTGGAACTCCGAGAACTGTTTGCAAGTTGCGGAAGATTCCAAACACAATTTTGAGGCTATCATTATGGGAACCCGCAATCGAAAAAGTGTCCAAGTATGAAATAGGGAAACGTTGGCCCAAACTTGTTTTTGCTAATATATTGAAACTTGTAAAAGCTTTTCTATTACCTGACAATATCTCCTTTGCATGTTTCTATATAAGTTCTGTAGGAATGGTTAGTCCTCGAGACTTCAACTTACTAATGAGGATCCTTATATTTGTTGCACAATGGTGTTTTAATATTAAACCTTTGGTGTTGCATATTTGGAAAGAATAACGAGGATGGTCAGAACAAGAAATAGTGACTAAGAATTGGAGATTTCGTGAACTCGTCAACATGAGGATCCAAAATAGGGTGACAAGGTCTCCCTAGAAGACGTGAGGCCCCGACGGTCAAATTGTATCGCTCAAAACATTTGAATGTATAATCTGTAACACAGAAGAGGGGACGATGTCAGAATCCGATAGTCAATTTGTATATGGCGGAGGACCAGATACCAATTGTTTCGTACCAGTGTGTTCATTTGTCACTAGTAAGAGCATAATTAGTGTATATTCGGAAGGATGGGAAGTTAGTGGGGATGGAAGGAAGTAACAGATACTTACAAACATTTTTGAATCATGGTAGATTGAAGCTTGCGAGTTTGAGGAGTCTGCGGTGGAATTGTAGATCACAAAAGTTTTGAGTGAAAGATGTATATCACGGAACAAGAAGCAACAAAGTTCGAAAGCACCAACCTGGCAACTGCGACCATAAAATTGGCTAAGTATGGAAAGGAACAACGGTCGGTCGGATTCGTCATGTGCGGATATAGATGGAGATGAAGATATGTTATCCCGCCAATGCTGGAACCCACGATCATAGAAAGGAAACTAAGTATATAACCAGGAAGCAATAATACATGGGAATAAGAAAAGGGAAAAAGGGCTAAGGAGTTTGCAGTGGAATTGTAGATCACGGAAGTTTTGAGTGCAAGATGTATATCACGGAACAAGAAGCATCAGATTTCGAAAGCGCCAACTTGGCAACTGCAGCCATAAAATTGGCTAAGTATGGAAAGGAAGAACGGTTGGTCGGATTCGTCATGTGAGGATATAGATTGAGATGAAGATATGTCAACCCGCTAATGCTGGAGCCTGCGATCATAGAAAGGAAACTAAGTATATAACCAGAAATCGATAATACATGGGAAGAAGAAAAGGGAAAAAGGGCTAAGTATCTCACAGAAGAAAGTGATAATACATGGGAAAAAGAAAAGGGAAAAAGGGCTAAGTATCTCACAAAAGAACATCTATTGTTCATTTATTAATGCCAACCTTTTTGGACCCCTAGTGATTTATCACCAGTAAAAGCATAAATTGCAGATCACGGAAGTTCTTTGGGTGTAAGATGTATATGAAGGAACATGGGATACTGCAAACCCAGGACCCAGTGACCAGATAATTGGCTAAGTATTGAAAGGGACTGTTGTCGGTCGGGGTCATGGTGAGATATAGATAAAGTGTTTCCAATTTGCGAATCCAGGAGGTCGTGATCATATAGATGCAACTGAATATAGAACCACAAAGGGATAATAGAGGGGGAAAAAAGAGGAAAAATTAAGAAAAAATATTTATATTTATTTCAATAGTATTCATATTAATATATATTAATAGATTATTTCTGGTCCAAATGCATATCATCTTCCAATTTGCAAGATCCTGTTCGGTTTGCAAATTTAGTCGAAATCCATAAGCAATAGGAAGGAAAAAAACGACAGACGGTTGTGCTCGTGACGGGGCATTCCAGTGGATAATTTGTATATTGCAAAACTCCGAGCACTGTTTGCAACTTGCAGAAGATTCGAAACACAATTTTGAGGCCGTCAATCAGGGAACCCGCAATCGAAAAAGTGTCCAAGTATGGAACATGGAATCACTGGCCCGGACTTGTTTTCAGTGATATATTGAAATTTGTAATAGCTTTGCCATTACCTGGAAAGATCTTCTTTGCATGTTTATGGAAAAGTTTTGTAGGGATGGTTGGTTCTCGAGACTTTTTCTTATTAATGATGATCTTTACGGTTGTTGCATGATGGAGTTTTAGTATTAAAACTTTGGTGTTTCATATATGGAAAGAAGTACGAGGATGGGAAGAACATGAAACAGTGACTAGGATTTGGAGATTTCATGAACTTGTCAACGTGAGGATCCAAAATAGGGTGACAAGGTCTCCCCAAAAGATGCAAGGCCCTGGCGGCCAAATTGTATAGCTCAAAAAATTTGAATGCATAATGTGTAACACAGAAGAGGGGACGATGTCGAAGTATGATAGTCAATTTGTATATGGTGGAGGACCGGGTGCCAATTCTTTCATACCAGTGTGTTCAGTTGTCACTAGTAAGAGCATAGTTAATGTATATTAGGAAGGACACGAAGTTAGTGGGGATGGAAGGCAACGACATATACTTTGAGAGAAGTTGATGTATTCGAGGAGTCCATGGTGGAATTGTAGATCACAGAAGTTTTGAGTGCAAGAAGTATATCACGAAACAATAAGCAGTCGATTTCATAAGTGCCAACCCGACAACCACAACCATAAAATTGGCTAAGTATGGAAAGGAACAACGGTCGGTCAGATTCGTCATTTGAGGATATAGATGGAGATGAAGATATGTTAGCCCACCCACCCTAGAACTGACGATCATAGAAATATGACTAAGTATATAGCTAGAAAGAGATAATGGACGGGAAGAAGAAAAGTTGAGTTCATATGCTCCAACCCGACAACCGCGGCCATAAAATTGGCTAAGTATGGAAAGGAACAACGATCGGTCAGTTGGATTCGTCATGTGAGGATACAGATGGAGATGAAGATATGTCAACCCACCAACCCTGAAACCCATGATCATAGAGAGGCAACTAATTATATAACCAGAAAGTGATAATGGACGGGAAGAAGAAAAGGGGAAAAGGGCTAAGTATCTCACAGTAGAAAATCCATTTTTTCGTTTATTAATGCCAATATTTTTGAACCCCTATCGAGTTCTCACAAGTAAAAGCATAAATTGCAGATCACACAAGTTCTTTGGCTTCAAGATGTATATGACGGAACATGGGACATAGGTGTTGGATACCGTGAACCCAGGACCTGGTGGCCAGATAATTGGCTAAGTATTGGCCAAGAGAAAGTTTTGATATTTATTTCAATAGTATTCATATTAATATATATTAACAGATTATTTATGGTTCAAATGTAAATCATCTCCCAATTTGCAGGATATTGTTCGGTTCACAAATTTCATTGAAACCATGGAAGTTTTGAGTGAAACATGTATATAATGCAACAAGAAGCAGCAGAGTTCGGAAGCGCCAACCCGACAACCGTGATCATAAAATTGGTTAAGTATAGAAAGGAACAACGATCGATCAGATTTGTCATGTGAGGATATAGATGGAGATGAAGATATGTCAGCCCGCCAACCCTGGAACCCGCGATCATAGAAAGGCGACAAAGTATATAACCAGAAAGTGATAATAGAGAGGAAGAAAGAAAAGGGGAAAAGGGCTAAGTATCTCACATAAGAAAATCTATTGTTCCTTTATTAATTCCAATCTTTTCGAACCCCTGGTGAGTTCTCACTAGTAAAAGCATAAATTGCAGATCACAGAAGTTCTTTGGCTGCAAAATGTATATGATGGAACAAGGGACATAGGTGTTGGATACCGCAAACTCGGGACCCGGTGGCCAGATAATTGGCTAAGTTTTGGCCAAGAGAATTTTTTTATATTTATTCCAATAGTACTCATATTAGTATATATGCATGGATATTATCAAATAGAAGAAGCTATAATATATGCAAGATATTGAACAAGAACATGATGTCAACACTTGAGTTGCCTTGTTGTAATAGTCATTAATTCATTCTATTTACGTGACCCGAAGAATGAAAGCAGGACAGGTCCTCAAATTTCTTTCTTGAAGTATAGAGCGAGCGCCACATAAGTATGGCCTATGACAAATTATTATTCCATGTACAATGTAAGGAACGAACATAGTACCCTTTATTTAAATTGAAGTATCGGGCAGTTGGAAGAAAATCTCGTCGTCCATGTTTAACAAGACACAGGAAAAAGGTACAAAATAAAATGAAAATCAATACCAGAGATTGGAAAACACCATATAGAAAAACCACAAATATTCTATATTCAAATAAGATGGGTTACAAAATACAACTGAGATTATTTGCCACAATGACTGCAATTTGGCCTGTTGCCGAACAAAAAAAAATATGTACAATAATGAAGCTTGTTGATAGTCTTCTTGATGATCAAATGCTTGATTCATAAAAAACAATGAGTTGAATATCAATTTCGGGTCTTGGACTTCATTGGTGCTACCAACTAGATCTATCCCATTTTTTTGAATAACTTGTCTCTTCTAGATATATCCAGCATGCATTGGCTGGTTATTCAACATTCCATTCTTTGTTAAGTGTTAATTTCCCTCTGCCATCGAAAACTTGGGGTTTAAGGTGCCTTCCTTATAATGTTTCTGACCATTGACATCTGAGACAACTTAGAAATGTGATTCAGGCCTAATTCAAAGTCGAGGGAGTCATTTTATGTGACGTTAGTTCTGGGGGAAACAAATCCTGTTAGGCAACAAAAAATGAGACAAAAAAATAATTCAAGTATGTTGTGTCTGCTATTGTCCTTGTATTCGATCATCTGTTTGGTTGAAAATCCTACCTGAAGATTTGTATGTTGAACTTATTTGTTTTATTACAGTAAATTGGAAGGAATGTCCAAGCCAGCTGCAAAATGTTCCTTTATTGAAGTACATGACTTCTTTCGGTAGCACAGGTCTGGCAAGTGTATCAAATACTACAAATCGCATCAGAATATATATTTCGTCATAGGGGTGGTAGACATGGTGGCCCACAAAAATGTCTGGAATGTTTGGAAGTGACACCAAATATTACTCCATGCTCGAATACACTCAGTAGGAAATTATAAAGTTGGATACCAACAAACGTGAGAAAYTGTATGCACATTTGAATCAACATTATAAAATCACATAATGTTTTATGCCAAAKTTATAACAGAATTGACAGACAACCAGTTTCTATGTCAAATAGTGTTGAGCAGGCTTTCGATGCAGTAACARACTCGACATACAATCACATTTTGATCACCACTAATACTAATGTCAAGTGTAAGAAGTCATGATCCCTGGTTCCATATACTTTCACCTTCAGGCATCCACATAGGCAGTGACCCCAGGTTCTAGATAGCTTCGGCCTCGGACATTGACATTGGAGGTGGAAATGGGAACAATGCTACTGACTATAGTGCAACAATGCAATGAACAAGCAGGGTTGTCATTGTCAAAGCACTTAAACCGCAGGATTGTCAGACCTGTAGAGAACATCGACTTTAGTGTTGCTTTCTAACGAAATTTGCAATGTTATTTTGAGTCCATAAATATTTAGACGTTGGGTGTCCCGTGCAATAATGACCTTGACATTAGGAAAATTCCAGACATCTATTATCTGACATTGCAGTGTTAATTCAATTTCCATAGTGGACGGCATGAACCCTAAACAATGCCTAAAACTTTTCGAACAACCGTCTATTAAAAAAATATATTGTTCTATATTTAAAAAATATATATTTGTATTATTTTAACATTTTTTTTGTTTTTTCAAATATCGCATCAACTACAACAGAAGAAATGCATTTTCCCTATCCAAAGCAAGGGAAACAACAGTAAGATTGACATTAGGTGGAAACATATATGGAAACACACCGCTACATTAAGGTCTCTTCTAAAGAATGAAATAAGATGATTACATGAAGGTGGTAGTAAAAGGTGATTTTCAGAAACCAAATCATTACTTGAACATGAGAAACTTCTTGCAGAAGGTGGTAGTATAAAGTAACCCTTAGAAAATGTTGCAAAGTCCATAATCCAGTTATATGCATAGGAGTAGTAAAATAAAAAATGTGCAGTAGCGATAGACAGTTGATTGTATGTAGATTTTGTAACTACATCCAAAGGACAACGAACAAACTTTGAAAAAGAATATGGCTTTCTGTCAAGTCTTTTACCACACCCAGAAGTAGCTTAACAAACTTTGAAATAGAAATTTCTGTAATTTTAGTGTGTCGTTTTATCCACCCATATAGTTTCTCTTACCCGCGACGATCCAAATCTATAATTTCCTTCTGAGTACATTCATGAATGGAGTAATATTTCATGTCATTTCCTAAAATTACAGACCATTTTGCAAGCCACGGTAAGTGTGTCTCCTCTGACGAAGAAAAATTCTTGTGTGATCTGTAGAATTTGATACACTTGCCAAATCTGTGTTGTTGGAAAAAACTATATACTTCAACCAAGGAGCATTTTCCAGGTGACCTGAAAATCCCTTCCAACTCCCAGTAATAAAACAAAGAATATCAACAAACAAATCTCCAGACAGACGTTTTTTTTTTTTCTTCCACGTCTGAGTTTTTGTTGGATAGCAAAGTTTTTTTTTGGCTCAAAGCTCACGTCACATAAAACCATTCTCTCTTCTTTCATTTGGGCCTCAATGACACCTCTAAGTTGTCTTACATGTCCATGACTAGGAACATTAGAACGAAGGCACCCTAAATCCCAACTCTTTGATGATAGAGAGAAATGGGAATAAGTATTTAAAAGCATTGTTGGAGAATGACAATATAATATTCCATATGTTTTGGTTTAATTCATCTTAATGGCAGATGCCCTCGATATTTTTGCTTATTAATGCCAATCTTTTCGAATATGTGCATTGAATAGTGACTAATAGCACGTAATAACATTCCCATATCCGAGCAGATTCTCAAATATGACAACATGTAACATATACACAGTATTAAAGAGGGACATGACGTCAAGACCTTTGTGGATGACATGTTCATGGATAGAAGCATGGTAGTATAGTATTGCACTTTTGCTATGATGATGCCTTTAAAAAACTAAAATAGCTAATATTTTTTTTTGCAAATTCAAAAATGCTAGCAATAAAATTATCAGATCCCATAATATTCACATGTTTATACATTTTAATGGGAGATGTCCTCGAGCTTTCCTCTTATTAAAGCCAATCTTTTTGAACCTTTCTGGTCAGTTGTCACTTTTGAAAGAATAATTAATGTGCATTTGGAAGGGCAGAAGGTGGTGAGGATGGAGGGGAGTGACAAAATGTTTTTAAACGTTTATGAACCTGGGAATGCGGGAACCTGCGAAACTTTGAAGACTCGACTAAGGTCGGACAGACATACTCATCGTAGTTAGAGGCAGGGTTGCGAGTTTGAGGAGTGCGGGGTCGAATTGTAGAGCACAGAAGTTCTAGGTGCAATATGTATACCCCAAACATGAGTCACCATAGTTCGATTGTAGAGAACAGAAGTTCTGGATGCAAGATGTACACCCTGAACATGAGTTACCATAGTTCGATAGCACCTATCCGCGAACCCGCGTTCATAAAATTGGCTAAGTATGCAATCGAACGATGGTCGGTCGGACTCGTGATGTGAAGATATAGATGGAGATGACGATTTTTCAGATCGCCACACCGGAAACCCGTGATCACAAAAATGTGACAAAGTATAGAACCAGAAACACATAGAATAGGGTAAGAACAAAACAGAAAAAACAGGCAAGTTTAGAAGAAATTGGATAAATATGCAAATGAACGGTGGTCGGCTGAACTCGTGATGTGAAGATATGGATGTAGATGACGATTTTTCAATTGGCCACCCCAGGAACCCGCGACTATAGAAACATGGCAAAGTATAGAACCAGAAACGCATAATATAGCGGAAGAACAAAAGGTAAAACAATGTAACAACAGATCCAATTGCAGATGCAACACCCCAACATCGCAAAGCTTAAGCAAATAAGCGAAAGAAATAAATAACAACCCAATTAAGAAGCACCAAAAGGACCAACCACAGTCGCAGAACCCGAACCCTACAAAGTTGAATCAAATAACAATAAGCAGCATCCAATGAACAAAGAAGCAAGCACCAACCGGTCGACTAGGAACGATGGTGAAGAACAATATTGGCCAAGTTCACTGCATACAAGATTGTATCAAAAAATTTGGATGAAAATGTATTGCAACACATCTGTTAACCAAATAGTTCAGGCTGTGAGACCTGTCAGGTAAAATTCAAAGCTGGGAGGACCGTCTAAAGGCCAATGTTCGACACAGAACCTACATCCATCACAGAAAAA
Organism: Picea sitchensis; assembly: GCA_010110895.2. Taxonomy (NCBI): domain Eukaryota; kingdom Viridiplantae; phylum Streptophyta; class Pinopsida; order Pinales; family Pinaceae; genus Picea; species Picea sitchensis. The sequence goes on along the minus strand of SNQJ01S0024808.1, from coordinate 75,117 downwards.
GTCACTCATCGCAAAAGGATATTGTATTTTCTCCTCACATACAAATATGTTCTGCAAGAGGATTTCGACTCAGGCATCCCCAGTAGTCAAATTTCCCACCTGCAAACTGCAAACATCAAGAGAAAATAAACATGGCACCCAAACCCACCAGTCAATGGGGAACGACATAAGGGAAGTTCCAATCGCGGTTGCAGAACCCCAAATGTGAAAACTGCAACAAGACCAATAGGAAAACAAGAACAACAACAACAGGAAAATAAGAAATCAGTGAACATGTAAGAAGCAAGCATGAACCAGTGAACCAACAATGCTACTGAAGAACAATATTGCCCACATTGACTGTAGAGAACATTGCATATAAAAAAAAATGGAAGAAAATGTATTGTAACAGGCCTATTAAGTAAACATTTAACGCTGTGAAGCCTGTTAGGTAAAAATTTAAGTCTGCCATAACTTCTCTATAAACATTTAAGAAAGACTGCAGTGCGACATGTCTCTTACATACCCAAAAAACATTTATTATATTATTTCATAATATAACAACTCAGAGAGACCTATATGATCCAAAAACTTTGGATATGCTAACATATCAAACATTGGGATAAATTTAGCTAGCAGAAAATGCTAAGACAAACATTCGAACTAATGCTAGCATTAATCCACCTTCGAGCAATGCATAAAAAAAATGATGATTCAAAAATACCGTATATGATCAAAAACTTTGGATATGCTATCATATAAAACATTGGGAATAGCGAAGCCGACAATAAGACCTCCAATCTGTTATCCAATCAGATCATGACATATATGGTACTTTTTTTTTTATATAAAAATCAATGTTTTTAGTTTCCTAGTTCCAACAATAGGTATTATGCAAATATTTGTGGTCAAAGGACAAACTAATACGAAGTCAACGAATTATCGATCGCTATAGTCCCTCTATGCCTTCGGCAGGGACTAAAAAGTTTGATCATAGACGGTGCAAAAGAAATGATGTGAGCCTTACCTTCATGGATAACAAAGTATGGTGGAGAACATACAACATTATTTTTGGCATCAAGTTGTCAAGCCAAAAAATTTATTGTTGCACAAATTTCCACAAACTAACATTTTTTTTTTTTTTAATTTTTTATCTCATGTTTGATTTCATTGAAAATACCTCCAATATAAAGCTTAAGAATCTTGGTGGCACTGAGATCAATCACACAAGTGGCTATCTTCTAGTGATGAGGTGTTAAGCCCTAGATGTTCATTGTTGGTCGAGATTTGTTGAAATCACTATAGTCACTTTACCACACAATAACATATAATTGGGTCATAATTTTTTTGATAAAATCATCCCCAACNACACAAGTGGCTATCTTCTAGTGATGAGGTGTTAAGCCCTAGATGTTCATTGTTGGTCGAGATTTGTTGAAATCACTATAGTCACTTTACCACACAATAACATATAATTGGGTCATAATTTTTTTGATAAAATCATCCCCAACGTAGAAATTGTCAAAATACCTCTGTGTTTTCCACCATTAGTACCATTGAAATGAATTTGCATCAATATTAGGGTATATAATGGTACCATCTTATTTAAGGGAACTTGGTATATAAAAAAATATTTTTTAGTTGACCTAATCAAGTCTTCACATCTATGCCATTGAGCTTCTTCATGCCAATTTTGGGTAAAATTTGTTGTTTCCCAAAGCGAATCAATCATATCTAAGAAGGAACTCAATCCTAGATGAACAAATCCAAAACTAGTAGGGAAACTTGATGTTTGGATAGATTTAAGGAATTTGAAGATCTTGTCCATTTGTTTGGGTTGTTTCTTGAGAGGTTGGATGTCAAATCCCAAGGTATTGATCCAATGGGTGCATTAGTTCTTTATATTTTTAGGGAATTCCTAACATCGATTTTGTATTACATCCTTGATCTAATAAAATCTCATAGAATAATCAATATCGAAATGGTGTATGGACTGTGCATAGCATATGTCGGTTGTATAAAGGGTACTAGTGATATTTCTTGGGTTTGGGGATATATAAGTATGGATTGAGTGAGGGTTGCAATTATGGATGRCGTGTTTTATAGTAGCAACTAGGGTATGATTTTTTTAATTTTTTTTAGTTTGTTGGTGAGGGGAGCATTTCCCTGAACCTTGTCCAACAATGACATTGCCCAACAATGGCATTGAGGGTACTCATCCCCTTAACYCTAGGTGAGAAAAATAGTCATAGAAAATAGTAAAATGAGTGAGAGGGATGAAAAAAATGCAAAGTACATAGTCAAACATTAACAAAAAGTGAATGAGAGAGTTAAAAGTAAAAAAAATCCCAAGAAAATAGTGGGAAGGGTGAAAATAATATAAAATACATAGATAAATATAGAAAATGATACTTTATAATTAATGATAAAAATATAAATATGTCATTGACATTCAATATCAAGTAAATTAAGCATACCTCTTCAAGGGAGAAGCTTGCATTATTACTTCAAGAGAGTCATCTCCAAGTAAACTTTGACTCTCCAAATAAACTTGCATACATAAGAATAAAAAATGATAATATAAATAACTACATATAAACTTTGACTCTCCAAATAAACTTGCATACATAAGAATAAAAAATGATAATATAAATATCTACATAATAGTAATACATGGAAATTTTGAGTAAACATTGAATTTTTATTTCAAATTGCTCAGAAAATTAATATAAAAATAATAAATTATCAAATAAATAAAATGTATTCATCCTTAATTTTTTCACTCTAAGTGTTTTTTTCTTAGGAAAAAAACATAATAAAAGTATAATAAGAAAAATAAAAATTACATGAATAATACATGCATAAATATGCATTTAGTCGAAAATACCTTTCATCTTAAGAGGAGGAAAGAAACAAAGAATGACTTGTAAAAGTGGCCCTAAACCATAAGCAATCCTCAAAACCAAACAATAAGAAAAATGTAGCCATGAAAAAGTAGCAGAAATAGACCCTAGACACAACTTGGATGGACCAGGCTAGAGAGGCAAATAATTCCCAAAAGGTCCAGAGCCGGAGGGGAAAAAAACAAGGAGCCTTGCATCCATAGAAGAGAAGAAACTAGAAGCGGCACGCCCAAAAAGGACCTCAAAGTGTTAACCAAGAGAAGCAAATCAACAACGCATGCCCAAAAGGATCTCAAAGCTCTGACCCAAGACATCGAAGAAGAATATTAACCCAACATCCTCTACACAAAAATCTAGAACCCACGAGGAGTGCAGGGACTCCCTAACCATCAAAGCAATGCAGAGAACCCTAACTTTGCATCAGGCCCTGAACAAACCTACATTAGTCAAAACGACTTGAAACCTCCACGAACACCCATGGTAACATCAACATTTGACCGAGACCGAGAGGAAAAACATATCAGCTATCAACAAACAATATTTGGATAATTTAAAGGAAAAAAATATGTCGAGAAGCTCCAAATCAAGAACAAAACACCTAGATCCAAACATCAGACCAAAAGGAACATAGAAACCTCAAAGAAAAAACTAGATCCACCCACTGGAAGGTGCAACCATCAACAAAAGCATGGATCAAACAATCCTCACCCTCGAAAGAGATTCCTGAAGCATCAGATCCACTCCAAAACACCATAGAACCTGCGGCTAGCACGTGCATAAACCCCGACACATTCGAACAACTGAAGAAAAAACAGATCTCCAACGATCGCCTCATCAGGAAAAAAACAACATGTTCACTCCTGAGAGAATAGGATCGAGGTCACCTTGGTACCACCACCATTGAGAAGATGATTACATGCACGAAATCGACGCAGGAAGGGAGAGGGGTTTGTGGTTGAGGAAACCCTAGCCGCAGACCCCTCAGATTCCAATATTCTCTCTCTCTCTCTCTCTCTCTCTCTCTCTCTATATATATATATATATATATATATATATAGTCAATTTGTGGCTGGGGGAAATCCTATTTCCCACTCTAAAATGTTATTCAAGGAATAACTAAATTTCTTCATCATAAACACGTGGATAAGAGCTTTGGTGATATTAGTAAAACAATCCCATATAACACATTTAACTTAAATCACAATAATAAAAATCATAATAATAACTTGAACATAATAATAATAATAATACTCTATTTTTAAGGTCATCGCCAAGCCAGACACCTTCTAGATTTGAGCTTATAATCTCTTAGGAGGAAACACATGTTCTTAACCATTAGACCCACTCTTCGATTAAAAGAAGCTCTTCGATAAAAATAAATCAAAATAATAAAGATGTTTTGAATTTTTTTTAAACATATAAAGTACATTTAATTAAAACATTTATACATATTCGATCACTAACATTCTCTACATTTTGGATGCTAAATTTCAACATTGTTCCTATTTCCTGTTGTAAGAAAAAGATATTATGCTTAAAAATGAGTTGTACATGACACTTCAATCTTAATGAGTCAGCATGGATAATATCTATATTGGATTATGTTATAAGAAGGTTAAAAAAACATTTCATGAGAAAAATAATAAATATGGTATGCCTCGATAAGGTGAAGATAAATATTTTCAAATAAATTTTTTTGCTTAATGATATGTATAATAGTGAGACTATTTAATTTTAATTTTAAGGGAAATTTTGATATAAAAAATAGATTTCAAAACAAAAAAAATATATTATCAAAATCATTTTTAAAAAGAACTAATATAATTTAAGATGACGATGTTAACCATAAGATTAAATATAGTTAAATATTTTTGAAGGGAAATGAAGAAATTTTTTTTTATACTCATATTTTCGACAGGGATGATTTTAGGGGTTAAATTTTGCTCATGGGTTAATTTTTCACGGTCTTTCCTAAAAAAAGATTCGCTATTCTAAAACTTATTGCCCAAATTCTAAAGGATAAGATTATTTTACCTTAAAAATCGCCAAAATGTTATACAAACTATATAAAATTCTTAGAAATTTGAATATTTTTACAAAAATATTGCGAAACATTATATAGTTGGCATATGAAGGATTAGTAAGATTCGTCAAGGTTTCTACATTTTAAAATAAATTTCCATCCTTAAAATCATCCCTGATTTTCGACTTATCTTCTTATAGGTTTACTCAAACTGGTTGAATGCAGAATTAAATTATGCATCCAATATTCATACACTTGAAATTTGAATAAATCTATAATGAGGTAAGTAAAAAATATGATTAAAAAAATAGTTTTTTTTCCTTTCCTTTGTAAATTCATAAATTGTATTTTATTTTAGACCTTAAATTTCTCCTAATGATAGTCCTAGTCCAACCACATTGTCTCTATAAAGTGGAAGTTGGGTCATTCTCCAACAAACATGTGGTGGAAGGAAAAGTGAAATGAAAGAAAAAGAATAAAAAGTGGAAAAGAAAAAAAGAAATGGGAAAAGTTTTTGAGTATATATATATATAATTTTGGGTTTTTTTATTTTTATTTTTCTTTTTAATTTAAATTTTCTAATTACTCTTGATTTTTTTTTAATTTGGTTTTTATTTATTTTTAATTTTTTTTTAATTTTTAAAATATTTTGTTTTTTTAATTTATGAAACCTTAAATCTTAAATCTTTAATCACTATAAATCCATTACAACTAATAAAAAATAAATTTAAAAAAATAAATCAATTACATATCAAAATAATCTAAAAACACATATAATGATAATTACCATGCCACCACTTTAATATATGAAATAAAAAAAACACAAAAACATTATAATCACATTACAAACAAAAGTTTTAAAAATTAAAACTTAAATTTAGAATGAAGATGATCATCCAAAACTAAGAAGTGAAAATTTTCCAAAGTAACTCACCTCAAGAATGCCTCGAAAACATAACATTTTGAAGGGGAGGAAGTATAATGTATATAAATATCTATAACAATAATATTAATAATAATAATTAAGGACCAAGGGCCAAACCCTCCACACTTGTGACATGTGCATGTCATCATGAAGCATTGGAATTCATCATCAAAACATTATTTGGTTTATTTTTTACACACATCTTGTGTTATTTGCATAATAACCCCTTCTAATTCTTATAATGATATTTCTTTTTGGTGGTAAACCATCATATTTTTCAATCATAATTTTGTTTAATTATTTAAACAAAATGGATGTCATTATATTATTTTCTCCTTTGAATTTTATCATTTTTTTTGAATGAAATTAAAACATTGTTTGGTTTTCTTCACCTATCATAAAAGTTTTATCGAAAGTGAAAAAATTCATATAGATTTTTCTTTCAATGTCAAAAACTGAAATCTTCGACCATATTTAATTATGGTATTTATTTTTTCTTCCCATCATACATCTAATATTTATCATAATGACAATATCTTCAAAATAATGACAATATCTTCACAATAATGCATGACATACATCCATTATAAATTACATCACATAAAATTTTGTCAAAGTTATACTCACCAATGTTAAAAGATACCAAGCATTGATTGGTCACTAACCATTCATGTGCTCTTTTAAACCAATAACTTCTATAAAGCTTGGGGCATTTATTTCTGACCAATCCTAACTTCTCCACCATATATTCAATGCTACATATTTTCAGCACTGCTAAAATTTATAATTACTTTACAACACTTATTTATGGACTTGGTTAAGAAATACTCTTTCACAAATTATGCTTCTTTAGAGTTGGTTATCATTTCCTCATGATCACATTTTCTCCATTTCTTGTCACTATTACTTCAACAACTATCGATCTCTTTTTTTTTTTGTGCTTCTCCTTGTGCTAACTACACCTATTATTATTTTCTCCAATTTTTGTGAATGCTATTGACACAACTATTTCTTTCATTTTTAGTATTTCTCTTCCCATTATAATAACTTTAACTCATTTTGTTTGCACACAAATTGTGCTAACTACACCCATCGTTATTTTCTCCAATTTTTGTGAATGCTAATGAAACAACTATTTCTCTCATTTTTAATATTTCTCTTCCCATTATAATAACTTTAACTAGTTATATTCCCCGGATGGGGTGACACGAGGTGCAATTGTGCCACGCGGGATCGAGCTGGGACGCAGCATTAATGCATCCACCGGCCCACATCACCTCTGACCTTAACTCACCATGGACATGAGCAGGCGCATTCAAACGACGAGGCCCCTCGCGCAAGGGAAGGGTACAGGCCATCGACGCACTAACCAGGGGATTTTAATGGCTATGGCGGTCATTTTAGCACCAATTCTCATTGTCCAGTTCTCATTGTCGCTCCTTGTAGCCTCTCCGGTGATCTCGCCAACTTTCAAGAGCAGAACGACCCTTCAAGAGAGCACCCAGGCAATTCGCCGGACCACCACCATGCCCCGAGCGAGAGGGAAGTCGCGAAGGGGAGCTGCCTGGTACATGGCGAAGTCACAGCGCAAGAGAAAGAAGCACTTTGAGGCTGCCATAGCAATGGCAGCTAAGAGAAGAAGAAACAGACCACGCACACCTCCAATGGCGTACGTGGAGGAAGTCATCCCGGAAGGAGGCCTGGAGAGCCCCCCTGAGCACACTTTGTTTACAGTGCCGGAAAATTGGAATCCGAGATCGAATTTTGGCCCGGACAACAAACCACCGCCTGCAAGCAATCTGCTCGGCCCCCATGCCACCAGCTCAGAGACGCCTTACTCGCCCTGCTACGTAGAAGAGGAGGTTCCCCCCGAAACTACCAGGGAAGTGGAGGTGCACACGAAACAGGAAGCAGAAGCGACCAACCTTGAGGGGTTAATTGACAGCCATCGCCCGGAGCAGCCACCTTCAGTCGACTGGGGATACTTCAATCTCGTCTTTGAGATGAGGAATCTGATGGATGACCAGATCTTCCGCCTGGCGAGAATGAATCAGAGACTCGACATGCTCTTTGCAGCTCACTCCAGAACTTTGCCAAAGAAACAATGTCCGACATGTGCGTAGGCCTATGCGCTCCCAGCAGGATGGTGGCAGCATGAGGACGAGGACAAGCGCGCAGGCTCAAAGGTTACATAATGCTTAGAACCAGACTTTGTTTTTCTTGTTATAATTTAGGCCTTGGGCCAGCTAGTTATCAGTTTTTCTTAGGACTAGTCAGGGTAACCAGTTTCATGCTTAAGACTAATAGTCATGGTTTCCTTCAGGCAGGACGTGACACTGTAAATTTTGTTAATTTTGTGAATTGGGTGACAAATGGCATGGGATGTCCAGCTGTCCCGGTTTCCTGTTCAGGCGGGACAGCTGGCATTACCAACAGCTTCTGTATTCGGTTTATGGTAATATAACAGGCTCCTTCTTTTTATTTAAAAAAAAAACTTTAACTAGTTATATTTACACATAAATCTATATAAAAATAAAAAAAATGAATTAAATACAACCCAAACATACACATAAGATCAAACTAGTTGTACATACTCATTCTATTAACATTATTGTGAATATATACACATGTTTTTAGCAATCTATTAACATTATTGTGAATATATACACATGTCTTTATCTTGGAGCTTGAGCTCTTATTTATGCTCAACAACCTCTTTCTTCAACTATCTAATGTCTCTATTATCTCATTAATCTCTTTTACAATTGGCTAACCTCTATTCTATCTCTTTAATAGTCTTTATTATCTCATCAATCTCCTTTACAATTGGCTAACCTATATTCTATCTCCTTAACAATTGGCTAACCTATGTGTTATTCCGTCGATCTCCTTCACAATTGACTAACCTTTCCAATTTCCTATATAAATTAAACTTTTTTTTTTGCTAGTTTGTTCGTGACCTGCGGGACTAGTCGGTGGCTGAGAAACCGTGACCTACGGGACTAGCCTGTGGCTGAGAAACCGTGACTCAGGTCAAGATCACCCGGGGATCGCACCCAACCTAAGCCACACCAACCCTTAACATGGATAGATTTTTTGTCCCTGCAGGTTTCGAACGAGTGACTTTAGCATCACAGAGTTCCTTAACAACACACTCCGTCACCGATTATCCTACACCTCGAAGACTTATACATTAAGCTTTTGTCTAAAACTCATAAAACATTTTAAAAGATATTTGAACTCTTGTGTATGCACGCATTTGACATAAATCATCATTTTCATTTTTAAACACCACATTTAAACCTTACCAACCTTTGTTTTATTGAAGAAAAAAATGAAATCTGCAATATGAGTGATTTAAAACAATGCATTTTATTTAATTCAAAAATAATTATTTCTTATCACTCAATTTGAATTTTTGATATATTTAATTAATTAATTGATTCAATGTATAATCTACCAAGATATTATATAAAGTATGGTTATTTTTACAAGGTTAATATGTTAATTGAATTTTTGATATATTTGTTTAATTAATTGATTTACTATATAAACTATCAAGATATTATTCAAAGTATAGTTTTTTTAATAAAGAATTTTTTTTTATATTAGTAAATATAAAAAATTTGAGCCAGATTTACATATATATCTGTCCTTTGAGAGAGTTATTGACTCAACCAAAAAAATTGTTCACTGCTAATCTTTTACATTTTAAGTTAAAAAAAACAATTCACTGCAATATTCAGCATAAAAATATTTGCCACCTTTCCTCGAAATATCATATCAGCATTACATAAAAAACAAGTGCTTATTTCACTTTTCAGATTTTTCAAAATTCCATTTTTTCATTTCAGATAAGAGCTTCCTTTGATAACTTATCCACTTCCTTATTGTATATCCTGTATATATGTTAAGTCTTGATCTGGATAAATTCCTACCGAGCTCTCAAATTCTTGTCATTTAAGACTGAAGAAAGATCACCCAAATAAAATTTCGATACATATATTAATATGTTAATATAAGTGAAAATGATAATAAATGTTAATAATGATATTCAATTAAATTTATAAATAAATGAATGTTAATATGAATAAACATTTAACTTTTCCACTGCAACTTTAAGGGAAGTAATTTGGAAAATGCATTTTTCACTGTGGGCCTAATGGTTAAGAACATGTGTTTCCTCTTAAGAGGTCACAAGTTCAAGTCTCATACACCAATTTGATGTGGCTTGGCGGGGACCTTAAAAAATAGATTATAGATTATTATTATTATAGTAAGTGGATATGATAAAGGAAGTTATTTGGAAAATGCTTTTTCACTAAATAAAATAGTGAGTGGCTATGCTAATGTACGAAATATAAATTGATTTTTTTAATGTTATAAAAAATATTATAATCTAGTTTTAGTTTTAATGTTATTAAATTTATTATAATTTAGTTGTTATAAAATTTATTATAACTTCATTTTTAGAGTGGATTTTTACTCTTACCAAATGTTTTTAGTTTTGAATTATTAACTTATTTTTTAACTAAAAGACATAAAATTTCAAGAGTATTGTTAACTATTTTAAATGTTGATATTTTTGGTAGGTCATATAAATTTGTACGAAATCACAATTTTCTGTTGTTTAAATTGCATTTTTCAATGTATAAAT
>SNQJ01S0024808.1:24783-57967 GCA_010110895.2 Picea sitchensis | reverse complement strand
AGGTCTGCATCTCCACTACTACCTGAACTAACCAATGAGGAGGTTTCATATCTACATCTAGAGGTGCCGCTGGAAGTGAATGTGCATCTAGCATCAAATCATCTTCCATATTTTCACACATGTGGTGACCTCTCTTCCATCTCCCTAGGTTACACTCGTCAATCTCATTCTCCCCTTTACCTTCGTTGTTTTCCACTACACCCAAGGTCTCTTTTGTTAGCCCCACACCTCCAGAATGTTGTGTCCTGAACCAAGGAGCCTTTTCTCAGTGAAGAAGATTTCTTTGCAATTATTTGTAAAATATAGTTCTTTCTCTACGACACTTCCTTTTTTCTCTCCAAACTCGCCAAGGGAGATACCTTGCATTGCCTTTTCATCTCTTTCTTGAGTGTTTACATGAATATCTAGACCCTTCTAACTATGATTAGAAGATTGTATAGGAAATGTATATTTTCTATACTTGAAACGGATCTAGATGCATTCTAAATTATTATATTTAGGCTCTTCTTTATATAAGAGGCGTCAAGGATAAGCTTCCACCCAAAACAATATCATTCTCATCCGAGCTTCCTCGGTCTTCTGGCTCCACTTTAATTCCTTGGCTTGAAGACCCCTGTCTTTGCACAACATCTTCAAACATATAAATGTTATATTTTTCTAGTTCCAAGAGAGCCTGTTAAACACAATTATTTTATTAGATTGGACCATTCCTCGTCACTTCATTACAATTTTCAAATGATTTGATACCTTATGACAATGGGATGGTATCTTTTGAATTACTTACACATGTGTAAGTAATTCAAAAGACACCATCCCATTGTCATAACCATCTTTCTTCCGGTAACCTGAATCAATTTTGTTTGTTTCGAAACATTCTAAACGGTGAATTGCTTATTAAAAGATTATTAAAGTTCTCGTGCAGACCACATAGCTCGAGGTAAAGGTGGGGCCCGATAGTCTAGAAATCCATATTCCTAACCCCCATTCTAAAGGTGGGGCCCGATAGTGTAGTGAAGGTTGTTCAACGCGAGATTAAATTAAAGATTAAACTAAAAATCAAATTCAATGTGAGGCATGCACATTACACAATGTTTAAACTAAGCCATCCTTTGTATGCAACAATTGACAACCATGTGATATCATGTGATATTGATTATTGCCATTTGTAGTATCTATTAGTTGTGTTGATGTGTCATTTGTAATATGATAGTCATAAACTACCCGAGTTCATTTCTCAATACAAGTCACGAATAAATAATAAATAAGTGTATCAAGTATCATACATTATTTAAAAGTTATTTTTGGGAAATATAAAACTTTAATATGTTTATAATTCAAACATAATTGTTCGGCATTCAAATATTTTGTTTTTTCCCACGCGACCATGCAATGTTACACGTTTCAAATCTTTTGCATGCAACCTAAGCCACTTGATATAACACTATCCCAGCTATGGTGTGACTTGATAATCTGCCCCTCCTTTCTTTCCCTTCGCAGATTCTCTCGCTTAGTAAATTTTCTTGGTTGGCACGGCTTGCTACTTTGTTGGCAGCCCTGTTCCCTTGCTACAGTCTACGCGTAATCGCTTATTAATATCATGAAAAGTTTAGGTTACAAAGCATAAAATTTAGGTTACAACGGATCAGAGCGATGACAAATGGACATGCATTAAATAATGAGTTTTTTGGCAAAACATTGGCATTCAACTATTTTAATTGTATTTGAAATCATATTTTATCACTTTGGAAAATAGAAGGAATAAGCTAAACAAAGTCATTTAGAAAAATCAATTTTAAAAATGATTATCAACAATTATAATATACAAATATCACAATTTTTTTATATTTTTTGGTTTGGATATTTACAATCTTCAATTATTTAATATATGTAATTTTTAAGGTGATTATAAAAAATACTTCACAAAATTGTTGACCCCCTCCATATATATATAATACTTATCTGTCAAATTATATCAACTCTCTCATTTTATATATAATTTAAGATTTCTTTTAATTAGCTTAAAATAAAGATTGATTACTACAAAGTTTGTGATTAATATATATTATACATTTGAAAAACTTATATTAAACAAAAACTATATTTTTTTTTTCATTTATTGACAAATAAATTAATCTTGACAAATATTTTGTTTTTGTTTGTCGGATATAATCTTTTCATGGTAGATTTATTTAAAATCAAACTTATTTAAAACTAAATATTTTTTTTAACATTTTTTTATACGTTAAAATCTTATGTGCTACAAAGTTGAACGGAAGCTGAGCGGAAGAGCACGGTCAGTGGAAGACTCATGCGAGGAGTTTTCCGCTGGGGCTTCAACGGAGAGTTGAAGTTCCTCTCTGGAGAAGGCAAGGACGGGTTCCGCTAGAACCGCCTTCTCAGCTCTGCGTCCCTGGCCGCAGGCCAGCGCCTCCTACGCTGCACTAGAGGATCTCCCAATCGAAAGAGACAGTTCGGAGAGCTAGGGCTATTGGGAGCAAGTCTGCGCAGGCCCGTGAATGTAGATGGATTCCAGCGGGGGCTCTGCCCCTCCTCTCATCCCGCCTCCGGAGATCTCTGCTTTCAAAGCTTTGATAGCTGCAAATTCGAAACGCCCCCCCACGGCTAGTCAACAGAGGTTTGTCAAGAAATTAGATTCGATCCCCACGGTAGCACTTCCAGAAGAAGAAACATGCAAAGTTGCTCTGAATCTCGCTGAGAGAGGGTTAATAGGTCAGTTTATGGGCCTCTGCCCATCACCAAAAACGGTAGAGGACTGGACACAAAGAAACTGGACACCCTTGATAAAAGAGGGGGTAAAGAGTTATTTTGTGGGCAAGGGGTTCTTCGTTTTTGTCTTTGAAAACCCGGATGACAGAAGCCTCATCTTTAGGAATGGCCCATGTTTCATGGGACCACAAGGCCTGTACCTAAACAAATGGTCTCCCGACTTTGATCCCTCTCAGGATGTACCCTCCGTTGTCCCGGTGTGGGTGCGACTTCCCCATTTGCCACTCCATTGCTGGAACCAAAAAACCTTCCAAATCATTGGTAACGCGCTTGGAAAATACATAGATCATGCAACAAGGAAAGATCGGTACTCATGCGCCCGAATCTGTGTAGAAGTCGACCTAGAAGAGGGTTTGCCTGAAGCAATTAAGCCCATCGTCGCTGGATGGACACACATTCAGGAACTGGATTATGAACAACTTCCTTTCAAATGCAGACACTGCCACGGTCACGGTCATTTTGAAAAGCACTGCAAGAAAAAAGCAGAGGAGCAAGCAGACAACACAAACGAGGATCAATGGACAGTAGTTCAAAAGAACGCCCATCAAAAAAGGGGAAATGGCAAAGGGCACACCTCTGGAGCTCCAGGTAGTTCCAAGAACAAACAAGAAAAGGACGCAACCCCAAAGGAATTAGAAAAAACTCAGATCAACCCAGCTGGTTCGACAGAGGAAAACCAGGTATATACAGAAGCCCTCCCACCCAACAAAGAAGGAGGAGAAGCTATACAGATAGAGGCCTCACAAGGTAGCCCTTCCAACCCATCATATGCTGAAGTAACAAGGAAAAAACCAGTGGATAGCTCGGGCTCTTCAGAGGATGAAGCCTTTGAGCGCCCTTCCAAAAGAGCAGGCAGGAAATCCCGCAAAGAATTAAGGGAAGAGGAGGCAGAGAGACTCAAAGTTCAAGGAAGTCAACCCACCATATAAATGTCCATCGGAAGAAACACCAGATCAAGGCCCACAAAGGGAGGCCTTTCTCCCCCCCTTAAGTAAATCATGAAGCTTGCCTCTTGGAACTGCAGAGGACTGGGGAACGCCTCCAAAGCTGAAGCAGTCATGGACCTCCAGAAAATAGAACCTTCAGACATCCTCTTGCTCCAAGAGACGAAGATAGAAGGCCGAGCGCTTCTAGACATCAGCAAGTCAAAGTGGAAGAAAAGTGCAGGAAAAGCAGTTAGTTCAAGGGGATCTTCAGGAGGGATGGCAACTCTTTGGACAGAAGACTCATTTGTGCTCAACAAATCTCACGAAACCCAGCATTGGATCTTCACGGAATTGACACATTGTGCAAGTAAGCTGACTATCTCTCTCTTTAATCTCTACGTCCCTGTCACTTACTCTGAAAAACAAGAATGTTGGGCCTCTCTCTCAACTTTTTTAGAGCAGCATAACCCAAGTAACATTATCCTAGCAGGAGATCTTAATATAGTTCTGAAGTCTAAAGAGAAAAGAGGTGGATCCAACAGTAGAGATCCGATGCTGACCTCTGTGGAAGAACTATTGCAGCAATGGGATTTATTAGATTTCAGCCCCATACGCGGCCTTTTCACTTGGTCCAATAATAGAACAGGGACGGAGCATATCTCTGCACGTTTGGATAGATTTCTGGTTCAAGGCTCCCTTATTATGGATAAAAAGATAATCAAAACAAAAAATTTACCCAAGCTGACCTCTGATCACAAGCCAATCCAACTGCTCCTCGAAGATGAAGAAGATTTAGGACCCCTACCTTTCCGTTTCAGCCCCTTATGGATAGAGAGAGAAGGCTTTTTCGAAACTGTGAAAGAAGCCGGGGCCAAATCATTTTCAGGATCCTCAAGTTTTGTGTGGGAGAAAAAAATGAAGGCTACAAAACAAGCCCTGAAGGAATGGATAAAGAAACTAGCCCCTACTCCAACCAGTATAAGGAAAGAATCAGTGGACACTTTGGAGACCCTGCAAACAGAAATGGAAAGCAAAGAGATTACAACGGATCTCTTGGAACAAGAAATAAAAGCCCAATCCTCAACATATCGATCCTTCCGAAAAGAAGAAGAATACTGGAGAATCAAATCTAGGAGTCTGTGGATAAAGGCAGGGGATCGAAACACCTCCTTCTTCCACAGACAATATAGAGCCCGACTGTCCAGGAATCACATCTCAGAAATAAAGACAACAGAGGGCAAGGTCAACAAAGGCTTCACTCAAGTCAAAGATGCAGCGGACAACCACTTTAGAAACCTTTTTAGAGAGGGAACCCAGGCCTCCAAAGGAGAAATCGCAGAATTCCTCTTGAATATTCCTCACCTAATCAGCCCTGAAGACAACACTACCCTCATCAGCGAGGTAACAGAGGAGGAAATTATCAAAGTTATCTGGTCCATGGAATCAGATAAGGCACCGGGCCCGGACGGATTCACGATACATTTCTACAAAGTCTGTTGGAACATCATCAAAAGAGATCTTCAAAAAATGATAAAGGGATTTATGAGAAAAGCTAAGATTGGTGGAGGAATCAACTCCACTTATCTAGCACTAATCCCCAAAGATTCCAATCCAGAAACATTCGCCAGATTCAGACCCATATCTCTATGCAATGCATCCTATAAAATTCTGGCCAAATTGTTAGCAAACACGATCAAGCCTCTGCTCAAAAGGCTGATCTCCAGCCCTCAGGGAGGCTTCATGGAAGGCAGACACATTCTCGACAATGTCATTCAAGTCCAGGAGACAATCCACTCCAACAAAAAGCGAAAAGAGAAAGGTATGTTGATTAAATTAGATATGGCAAACGCGTTTGACAGTGTCAATCGATCTTTTCTCATCAAGGTTCTCCTCTCCTTCGGCTTCTCACCCCATTTTGTTCATCTTATAAATGCCTGCATCGATAACCCTTGGATCACCCCCCTTGTCAATGGTCGCCCCTCTAATTTTTTCCAAGCCCGAAGAGGCATCAGGAAGGGTTGTCCCCTCTCCCCCTTCCTGTACATCTTAATGGCAGATACCCTCAGTAGAAAACTCTTAGCTGAAAGAACTGTTGGCTCTCTCCCTGGCCTAAAATCCTCCCCAGACGCCGCTCCTCTGAACCATGCTCTCTTTGCAGATGACTCACTCCTCCTCAGAGGTGCGTCCCCCAGAATTGCCAAAGTCTTTGATACGGTCCTAAAAAGATACTGTAGAGTCTCAGGTGCTCTTATCAATGAGAGAAAGAGTGAAATCTACAGTTGGAACACAGGCCAACAAGAACTCAATAGCATCACGAACATCCTGGGATTCAGAGGGCATGCCAGCTGGGATCGGTTTAAATACCTTGGCCTCCCTATAACAAATGGAGTCAATAGAAGATCGCTATGGTCGGATATCATTTGCAAAATCAAAACAAAGATCGTGGATTTTGGTGGCTACTGGTTAACCAAAGCAGGAAAAGTCATTTTAATCAAGTCACAGCTGGCCGCGCTTCCAATCTACCAATCTGCTTTTTTACTGGCCCCCAGAAACGTCATGGAACAGATCTCTAAATTAATTCGAGACTTTTTATGGCAAGGCGGGAAAGGAAACGAAAGAAATATGCACTTAGCAAATTGGGACCTGATTAGACGGCCGATAGCAGAGGGGGGACTCCAAATTCGAGATCCCGCCCTTGTTAATCTGGCGATGGGTGGAAAATTACTCTGGAAAATGGCCCACGAGCCTAATCACCCGATCAACAACACTTTACTGTCTAAATATGCCCGAAATTCGTCCTACAAAAACCTGCACTTCGACCCCTCTGCCAACAACACGCAAGTATGGAAACTCTGTTGCAAAAGTAGCACCTTTTTCAATAAATCCCTGTACAAAGTGTCGGGCAATGGCAAGCGAATACACATGTGGCAGGACAGAATAATGGGGAACGATCCACTGGAGGAGAATGAATACATAGCCGACATCAGAGAATGGCTAGCATGCGCAGGCAAAAATAGACTGTATGATCTCTCGATTTGGGATGGCCGGGGAGAATGGGCCGGTTGGGATCTCAACGGCATACCAGAATGGCTAACGCCTCAAAAAAACCTCCTTGCTGAATTGTTGGAAGTCGCCACTCCTGAAAACCGCTATATGAGAGACAGGTGGGCTTGGGGACTGTCAGGCATCTACACCACAACAGCAGGATACAAAGCACTTCAGAATACAAAGGACAACAGTCACTCCCCGACCTTCTGGAAGCTAGTCTGGGACAATCTAGCTCTTCCTAAAGTGAATTTCTTTTTCTGGACGTTGGTGCATAATAAACTACTTACATGAGACAATCTAGAGAAGAGGAATATCGCAGGACCTCATAGATGCGAGCTATGCAGAAGCAATCCTGAAACAACCCAACACTTATTTCTGGAGTGTAAGTTCGCCAAGGAAGCATGGAGGCTCTCCCTTTGGGACCTGCAGATTCCAGCCTTCCCTCAGAGCACTGTAGCAGAATTGTTCGCCTCCTGGAACAATATCTATCCTTTTGGCATCCCCACCAAGTCCTTCTGGCGAAAAATTTGGACAGCAGTCCCCAAATTCGTTTGCTGGCAAATATGGCTGGCCTGCAATGATCAAATTTTTAACGGAAATAGACACTCCCCTCTTCAGGTGGCAGTCAAAGCTAAAGCATTCCTCTTGGAAGCAGCCCAACAACAGTACCTCAATGAAGATCCTCTTCTCTGCCCTGAAGAAAGGAGATGGCTCAGCCCGATTGAGCCATCTCCTCGCACGCTTCTCCTCATTCCTCAGACAACAAATCCGGAGTGGAGAATAAGAGAACCAGAGGATGGTTTCTTAAACTGGTGGAGATCCAAAAATCTTAACACAATCTTCTTTGACGGGGCCTCCAAAGGAAATCCCGGGAACTTTGGAGCTGGAGGGGTCATTTACTCTGCAGATGGGATCTTAAGAGATTGTTTTTACTGGGGTCTAGGCCAGAAGACCAACAACCAGGCAGATATTCTCGGCCTCCTCAAAGCTTGTCAAATAGCAAGAGAAAAGGGAGATAAATACCTCCAAGTATTTGGAGATTCAGAGATTCTTATAAAGAAATTAAACACGGAGGAACTCTTCAACAATGATGGTCTCAATAAAATTCTGGGTAGATTGAAAAGAGTCCTGCAAGATTTCACCTCCTACAAGATCTACCATATACTTAGAAACCTGAATGGCGAAGCGGATCAATTGGCAAACAAAGGATGCCCTCTCACAAAAGGGCAGATATTTATCAATGATGATAACTTCTATCAAATTCCTTGAAAAGGCTGTAACTCATAAGCTGAATTTGCTGGCTTTTTTCTTTGTAAATGGGGCCTCTTAGGCAAAGAACCCTCCAATCTTTTACTAATAAAAAAAAAAATCCATACCCGTTACAGTTAAAAAAAAAAAAAAAAATCTTATGTGCTGGAACACAGCAACAACTGGTAGGAGTTGATTAATTAAATAATAGATGATTATTCCATCATTCATTTTATGAATTTATGTATGTCGGTCACTCAGTGTGCTTCCAACCTTGCGATCCCCACCTCTCTTCCCCATATACATTCCCATACTCAATAAATTTTTGGCAAAACATTCTAAATAAATTCAACCGACTCTTAAATTTTTTTATCCAACTATTTGGAAATTTGAACGTGATTGATGTAAACACTTCAATGAGTTTCCGATTCCAATTTTAGAAGGTTGTAAAAATACATGCTCCCTGGATTTTGATAAAGCATTCTAATTAAATTCAACGGACTCAAAAAAAAATTAGTATCCAACTATTTGGAAATTTGAAAGTGTTTCATATAAATGCTTCAATGAGTATTCAAAAAATATATATATTTTTTCTATTGATACATGGAAATTATTAAAACTCCCAGTTAATTACTTATGCTTTACTTATACTTACTCATAGTTAATTACTTATATTTAACGATTAAATATTATTAATTAATAACTAGCTATGTATGACACCTTAAAAATGTGGGTTATTACATTAAACGTGGCGTGCTCTTAGATAGTATATTTATCGTACACAAATCATCTTTCAAATGGTAAATTAGTTGTCACTTTTGCACCTAAAATTACATAATACTATATTTAAAGATTTTCCATGATAATGTTGAATGTCAACTAACAAAAAAAAATCACACCATTTTCAATTTTATATTTTCAATTTCCATTTTCAATATTCATGGTCGGCAGGGACATCGCCAATGACACTTGTTATGGAAAGAATTGGGTTTGAGTTTTTTTACCTAGACCCTTATTCATGTAGATTTTGTGGTAGAAGAGGGTTGTCTTACAACTTTGAGGACGTGGAATTGGGTTTAATTTTAGCGCTTTTGCATGGTTTATAACTTTGCTAGTTAGTATCTGTTTTTTTTTGGTCAAGTACATTTCAATTTCCATTTTCAATATTCATGGTCGGCAGGGACATCGTCAATGACACTTGTTATGGAAATAATTGGGTTTGAGTTTTTTTAGCCAGTCCGTTATTCATGTAGATTTTGTGGTAGAAGAGGGCGGTCTTGACAACTCTGAGGACGAGGAATTGGGTTTAGTTTTAGCGCTTTTGCATGGTTTATAACTCTGCTAGTTAGTATCTGGTTTTTTTTGGTCAAGTACCTTATTCAACAGTATTTATGTTTTATTGTGTCAAAATTTGATTTTTGTTTAATGGATTTTGGAATTTTCAAAGCAATTGGGAAAGAAGAGCATGTGGTTTTTCTAGTTGTCTACATCTCCCTATATGTGGTTTTCAACATAGCCACTAGTTTGCGTCATAATCTAATATCTCTAATGTTTTCACTATTTGTCTCGACCCAAAGAAGCTCTAGTCTCTTGCATATCGCTTAGAAAAATAAGTATCTAGGGTTATTTCTTATGCGTACTCCTGGATTAGTTTGTCCCTATCAAATTGTTTCAGGGCTCTGTTCCTATAGGCCTATATACAACATCTCTTTCTAATTTGGAAGTTGACCCACTCCCCATGTAATGTCCCTAATATGAACCCCATTTGTAATTGTATATATAGGTTGGTGAGTCATTGGTACCAATTGTAATTGTAAATGTACATATAGGCTAGTGAGTTGTTGGCACCAAGTTTTGGTCCTGTGCACACCTCAGTAGTGCACGAGGATTGTTACCAAAGAAAGAGTGTACACATACCATGGTGTTATACACACCTGAATAAGTGTGTATGGATTGTGCACCAAGGGAAGGGTGTGCACATTCCATAGTGTTGCACACATCTGAGTAAGTGCACGAGGATGACCAAGTTTTCTATATATAGATGTATATATATTTGAGGTCATGGAGCCTATGTGGTTATGATGCTAGTGAGCCATGATGCAATTAGGTCAGTGTGCCTATCCTTGTTTAATGTAATCACACTCAATTTATTAATAAAATCACGAAGTTACCCACAAACGGATCAGACGAAAATAGACAGGGGGCTAAAATCTACCAAAAAAGGGAAAATGGGACTTAGAGTTTATGAGAGGGGCTTAGTCTAGAGAGCTTAAGTCCAAGGGAATATTTTATTCATATTTTTGAAAAGTGTAAGTTATGGATATTTATTTATCCTAAGTTCCCGAGGGATGGGAACGAATCACCAAGTGGCTAAAGCTAATTCTGAAGGTGACAAGTGTCTAGTTTAAGGCATGCAATATATATTGTTGGACTTAGTGTATTTTGGGGAATTCACTTATTTTTCTGTCATCTTCTCAAACCAACTCTCCTCTGCGGGAAATCAGTGTCAGTTGTAACTTATTGTCGTTGTATAACCCTGTGCTTGGGTTAAATCGGTTGTGGTCTAAGAGGCAGGTTGTCAGGCCCATGGGAATTCTCTCCAAGTGAGAAATTTGTTGTCAAAGAGGTGAGTTGTCAGGCCCATGAGCACTCTCTCTAGGTGAGAGTTTCTTGGGAATTGTTCCAAGGTGTGTTGGGAATTAGTTGCAGTGCTTTGAGACTTCCTTTCTGGCTTGTTGTTGAAGCCCTTGAAGGGAAGTGGGGAAACCAAAGGACTATTGAGAAGAGAAGGGGCACACTTTCTGGGGTGGGACAAGCATGTGGGGAATGAGGGACAATAGACTAGTTGCAGTAGTGGGCATGTTGGACTGATAAATTCCACTATGTATCAAACCTTAGCCTGGCATTAGAAATCCTTTTTTCCTGGTGGCGTTTACACCTCGAATCGAGGGTGACCTGTTGCTGAACACCTGTTGTTGAAAGCTTATGAGCAAAAAATTCTATGGCTAGGAGGAACATCTGAGTTCTGTGCGCAGTTGGTGACTTTCATAAAAGATAAGAGTTATTTATGTGTTTTTCCAATTTACTGTGTGTTATTTACTTATGTATGGTATGGTTTATTTATTCTATGAGGTTGCATATGAGTAATTATTGTTATTTTTGTACAATGTTGCTTGCACATGTAAGTGTGGCATTTATATTTAGTATTTGTAGTCATACTTGTTTAGTATGAAAGTTGTTAGTAGTTAATCATGTTAAGTTATCCTTATAATAATAGTCATGGGACTCTGAGGTGAGGCTAGAACAGTCGTGCATGTAAGAGACTAGGTCTGTTGTACGCATAGGGAAGTAGTCAACGTGTACATGAAGAACAAAATTTGTATATGACACCAGAATGGTGCACACACAGTAGGGATCACATGTTCAGAGTGGATTACATGCTTAGTAGAGTTTATGTGCTTAACATGTTTGTGCGCATAGTTGTGTTGTATTACTTATGTTGTATAAGTTGTGCTAAAAGAGGAAATTCGGTGTGGTGTGACCTAGCTTGGAGTCATGCGTGCTACTTTAAGTACTTCTGTGCAGACCTATGTTATAGACTAGAATCTG
Organism: Picea sitchensis; assembly: GCA_010110895.2. Classification (NCBI taxonomy): domain Eukaryota; kingdom Viridiplantae; phylum Streptophyta; class Pinopsida; order Pinales; family Pinaceae; genus Picea; species Picea sitchensis. The sequence goes on along the minus strand of SNQJ01S0024808.1, from coordinate 46,349 downwards.
TGCACTAGATTTTGGAGTAGCGTTTCTCATTTTGTAAGTGATGGTAGCAAGGGACATTAAAAATTGGTATCAAAGTGGTATTGATTGAGTTTTGTGTGGCGTAGCCTAGCCAGGGTGGCTAGGGACGTTACATTCTAGTATCATAGCTATTGGTTCAACACTAAACTTGTATGGGCCAAAGATCAACATGAAATTTTCATACGCAATAAGTATTGGTGTCACACCATGCATAGTTTATTGTGCATAGAAAAATACTAGTGCATGGTGCAGGGTTTTGTTGCATGCAAAATTATTGATGCACGGGCGTGCGCACTAGAAATTAGGATGTTAAAATCATCCAAGGAATTAGAAGAAAGGATTCTGAAAAAATGGTGCAGATTTTTCATAAAGTTGTCGCATGAATTCATCTAACAAACCTTATTTCATGCACATTTTTGCAGAATTAGCAGTGATTATAGTAGGATAGAATCAATGCAGAAAGTCGAAAATCATGGAAGATGCAAAGAAAACTTAGGTTCGTGATTATGAATTCGAGGATTTGTATGTTGTTATGGGTGTTGATGATATAGAACCCTAGGAGGAGGCATAAACTTAGTAGAAACCATAAAGGGATTGCAAAAATATGTCCAAAGCTATAAAGAAAATAATGAAATTCTTATGAAATCCAAGGAGTAACAAGATGGATTCAATATCAAGTTGATGCAAAGATTGGATAGAATAGAAAATAAAATGTTTAAGAAGACAGAGTCAAACAAGTCAAGGATTCATAGGTCTCAAAGTGAAAGAAGAGAAACAAGAAGTGTTTATAGGAAACATCACCACTCACCAAAGCATTCGTTTAGGAAAGCACGTAGTAGCTCAATTCCATCTCCTATCAGAAAGCATAAGAGAAGGAATGGGTGGACAAGATACCGATATAAATGATAGGAAACATCACCACTCACCAAAGCATTCGTTTAGGAAAGCACGTAGTAGCTCAATTCCATCTCCTATCAGAAAGCATAAGAGAAGGAATGGGTGGACAAGATACCGAGATAAATGAATGAGATCAAGCCTCCTACCTTTGATGGTGAGAACAAGAAGGATGAAGATGCAGAGACATGGTTTCTAGGTATGAGGAAGTACTTCCATCTGCATTATAATTACTATGTGCAAGCAGAAGGGATAATTGTCATCTATCAACTAAAAGGAAAAACATCAATGTGGTGGGATTGGTTTGTGCAAGTGCAATGCATTGATGAAAAGAAGGTTACTTGGAGGGATTTTAAGAGATATTTTGAAAAGAAATACTTAACGAAGCAATACTATGATAGACGAATGAAGGATTTCTTTGAACTCAAGCTTGGAAGTATGAGAATATATGAGTATGAAAGAAGATTCTTATAGCTACTGAAATACATTGCATTCATCAAGGATGAGAAAGTTAAAATTCAAAGGTACCTGAGTGGCCTGCCTTCATTTATCAGTGACAATATACAATATGATGATATTAATACATTGTAGAGGAAACCACAAGGCATGCTAAATGTCTATATAATCAGAAAAAGGGAAGATCGATCATTTAAAAGGCTTGGTAAGATAGGATGAAAAACAAGGTGGAGTAGAGGAAGAAGGGTGCCAAGCCACTGTTCTTCAAAAATACTTCTCAAGGAAATCCAACTCCGAAGGAGCCCAGAATGACTGAGACAATGGGGAAAATACCAAGGAAACAACCTATGCAATGTTGGGTTTTTGGAAGAGATCATATGTATAGATATTGTCCTGAAAGAGGTGAAAAAGTGAGGACTGTGCACAATGTACAACAAGTTGCGACAGTTGAAGACGTGGGCAGGAATGTACCCAGGATTTACGCAGCCCTGAATAACAAGAAAGTTGAATTTCAATCACACATGATTGAAGTGGAAGGAAATATTAATGACCAAACCGTTACTATTTTAATTGATTCAGGAGCTAGTCATAGTTATTTAGATCCTAATATGGTGGAAATATTCCAATTTACAGGAAGCAAGCTTGGAAAACCTTGGTTGGTGCAGTTAGCTACATGAGCTAAATGAAAAATTAATGAGATGGTTAAGGCATGTCCAATGGAACTGAATCGACTGCACACAAAATATTATTTGAATATCATACCTTTAGGATCGTATGATTTCCTTATTAGTATGGATTGTTTGGACCAACATCATGTTGTTATAGACTATTACAATGAGGCATTTACTTGCTTGGATGAGGAAGGAAACTTAAGAAAAATTCAAGGCATTCCAGGAGTTGTAACTATCAAAGAAGTTTCAGCCTTGCAATTAAAGAAAAGCTACAGTAAATGATGTCAAGTATTTGCAGCGTACATGGAGGAGACACCTAAGGATAAAGTACCAAATGTTGAAGACTACGCAGTACTAAAAGAATTCAAAGATGTCTTTAAAGAGATACAAGGGTTGCCACCAAAAATGAATATTGATTTCTCTTTAAATCTGATGTTGGGGTCAACTCATGTATCAAAGACTCCTTATAGGATGAATATGCCAGAGTTGAAAGAATTGCATATAAAATTTGAAGAGCTTCTGAAGAAGGCGTATATATTCCCAAGTGTGTCACCTTGGGGTGCCCCAGTATTGTTCAGGAAGAAGAAGAATGTTGTTGAGTTAAATATATTATTTCTATTTCGACATTAAATTGTCAAGCCGGGGCTCGTAAGCTTTGAGGTTCTACCACTTTATGTGCAGGTCTAGAGCTCTAATCTAGAAGTCTAATCTAATGTTGGAAACACACTCAAATGATAAAGATATTAAACAAACTAAAACGATTAGTCACCTAGGGAAGAAACCTGACATGGAGTGACCACATCTCATGAATTAGGTCATTAATCTATCTGTTGGTGATTTAAAGCTATTGGAACATTTAAAATGCGAGAAAACTAAGATGCAAAAATCAATACAAGGGAAAACTTGAAAACTAGTACGGGTATAAAAAAACTAGTGCAAGAATCCATTATGAAAAAGATGAGACTAGGCATGAAATATTACTATTCTAATTACTCTTTTTACTTGGAAATCTAACTCTGTAACTCATTTACTCAATTCATATTAGAACATTGATTTCTATAGAAAAATGTAAAGTAGAAAGAAAACAATCTACTGAAAGCTTTTCCATTCAAGAAATATCAATATACTAAACACATGTTCTTATAACGAGTTAGATTGATGAACCAGTTACCAAAAAGGATTTAAAATCAGAAATTATGTTGTCACACTTGAACTAGAAATATATTCACAAAGGTATAGTGATTACACAATACTCCATGGGTTAATTTAATCTACTTTAACTGGTCATGAACATCTTCTTAATAAACATGCCCAGTTCCTAGTGCTCCAATTACAAAGAAGATTTATATTTACAGCATGGTGTGAATAAGTCAAGTGAATACATACAATGAAGTTGCAATTAAAAAGAGTGATTACTACATTTGAAAATACACAAAGGAGATTATAAGGAAATGACTGCAAAAAGAGATTAGAACAGTAAAGGGAAATTGGAACAGTTATAAGGAAATGGATTATGAAGAGAAATTATAAGAGAATAATTGTAAAGAGAAATTAGAACAACTCCTGCAAAAGAGAGGTTAGAAATATGAATAAACAATGAAATGAGACACACAAACTACTGGTGGCCTTCTGAGCAATTGTGGTACTCCAACTCACGAATGGATCACAAACTCAACTTAATTTATAAATTTGCATTAAAATGAATAACAGAGATAAGTTTTACACATAGTTCTTAAATTGTTTCTTTGGGTCGATCCTATCGTGCTAGCGAGCTCAAGTATATATAGAGTTTGCGAGGTGGACCATTGAAAGGGTCGATTCTCTCACAAAACCAAAAAATCGTTTAATTGTTCTATTAATAGGAAATTATTCTTAAAATCATAGCTCGAATATAGGAGCTATATTTAACTGTCTAAATCGAAATATAATAGGAGCCATAGCAAGAGGGTGATAATGGGTTAAAAACCCATGTTCTAGTTTTGCCCGAAAACGCCCGCAAGTATGCTAATGGCCAAATCTGTTGTGCTCTGAGTTCCGTAATAAGGGTTGGATGGAGGTCTAGATCTGTCTGATATAAATTCGGGCTACCAGATGAAGGGTTAGATTCGCTTGATATGTAATTTCGAGTTGGATCTCTTGTGCAAAAATATGGGAATAAGTGTCAAAATGAGTGTTGGAATCTCAAGACATTTGATCATGATCCAATGTATGGAAACACCTATCTCCCACAATATCATAAATTATTTTATCATTAATAAAACCATATACAATACACTAAGAATAATAAATTAAGCTTGAATTCACATCATTTACTTTTATTTCTTTTAATCAAAGGATTTAAATAAAAGACCAACATTTTAAAGTAAATGTGATGGTTTATGGTTAAATGTGATGACATAATAGTGAAATAAGGTGGAATGAATCAAATTTAAGATCCCATCATGCCCCCAGACCGAAGATATGGCACGTCCTCATGCCATGAATAAATTGGAACTGATCTTTTAGTCATTTCAAAAACTCTGTATTTTCAACAACAACTGTAGGCAATATTCAACAGAAGGAATCTAACATTATTATACTAAAAAAAACTAGAACTTAGAAAAAGAAGTATTAATGCTATGGAATGAGAAGACCAAAACACTTATAAATTTTGGAATTGAAATATCCCATACATACAATTTTATCAACTAGTAACAGTGTATGCTTACGAGGACCATATAAGTTATGATAGGGGGTTTTCCCCTTAAACAGGAAAACATGAGGGTATAAATGGTCTGTAAAACCCATAGGCAACCAGTCATCCTTTATTACTTTCTCAAAGGCTTATTGTCATTCAAGTAATATGGATAAATTTTTCATTTGAGTTCATTAGACTCCTAAACTTATGGGTCCCACTTCTAGGATAATGACATCCTAGGTATATTTTGAATTAGATGACAGGGCTTTAAGTGCAACTTACAGACATTCTCAAATGGAAATTAGATGAGATTTATTTATCCCTTTCATTCAACCATGCATGCTTCTTCTTAAGGATTTACATAAGTATATCGTTCATATGAACAAATATAGATTAGGAATAGTAAAATACATCAAAGTCACAACCCATTGCCAACAAGCATGTTCAATACCTCGATGGGGTAAATTTGATATCTAAGAAATATCATCTCTAGGAAGAATACCCCATTTCCAGCAGGCTTGTTCAGAACCCCGATGGGTTTTCCTAGTCATACCACAGGTCAGTACCCGATGCGAGCAGACATGTTCAGTATCCCGGCGGGTTAGCCTCTTACACCCATTTTATAGATTTTACCACCACCCTTAATATTTGTATGTATGTATTTCTTTCGCAATGAGATGACCGAGAGGAAACTTTGAAAACCTTTTTACGGAATGTGATGGTATATGGTTTGGAGGACACTCTATAAATTTCCCATAAAAGATTGTTCGCATGAAAATTAAACATATGCATTTATAATAGTCCAAAGACATATCATGGTCAAACTTACTTAATGTGCAGTGGACGAGGCCGTAAGAGAATGAATTAAAGTTGTCTCTAGTCCCTAATTCTATCTTCTTCATATATAATTATAGTAGTGTTACCTCACAAGTAGGAGTGGCGTCCATTCTCCAACTACTATTTGATTAGGATGTTTGAATAACAAGCTCTAATATGAAACTAGGATGTACAAGTTACCTATAGGTATTGCTATGTAGACCTTTAAAATTTAAGTAAATCCACATAATGCATTAAATTTTGGTCTTGGACAACTGTTATGATGAGTAGTTTGAATTATGTATGGAATAAGAAAAACAAAGTTTCAAGTTGTTTTGATTTAAAATCATTTAATATTTTCTTCTTCTTAGTTCTTTTATTTGAAAAGAAAACAAAAAGTGAAGTTGCATGAAAAACCAAGTAATCACATGCAACTTTTTATTTATGTACATAATATCCTACTTTACCTAAAAAGAAAGAAAACTCTTTATTTAAGTGTAAGAACTTTTCCAATGTAACCATGTGCGGAGCAGAACAAGAAACTTACCCATATCCACATACGAAACAATTACCTCAATGATTTCCTGGATATGAGGAACCAATTGACCTTTTTGATTTGGCAGCAAGAAGCGTTGTAGGAGAAAATGGCATTATGGCCTGATTACCTCTTGGAACCAATTTTCTATGTAATCTCTACGCATATCCTCCTCTTATGGATGATTGATTTCTTTAGTACATGAAGGATCTGTTGATATACATGTTGAGAATGCATCAGTCTCAGGTCTTAATGATCGCTTTCTATCATATGTAATCCCTAGTTTTTCAGCTTCCTTTGCAGATTGGCAAGGAGAATCTTTTTGTAGCTCAGGGAAATTTGGTCCTTCTAGTATTTTCGGAGAGGTAGATAATTTTTTGCATGCTGCAAAAATATGTTCTTCCGGAGAAGGAGAAATCTCGGCTGCAACCAGGATTTGAGAGAGTTCTTCCAAGCTTATCATCTTTGCATTTATTTTTTCGGTTGATGAGTCTTGTCTCACACATGGGTGAGTATTTGGGGTTCTTACAACACCCAATGAAATAATAACTGAAATTTAACACTATTGAAACAAAAATGAAATGAAATTAATTAAAAAACTTAAAGCACACTAATTAAAGAAAACTTCAACTCCTCATGCTACTTTAGACCTCATTGTCATCGAGTTATCTTTTCACAAGAGTTATCCCTTCAAAAAGAAAACACAATTGCAGTAAAGAAAACACGCTTGTGGGAAAGTAAATTGCAGGAAAGTAAACACACTAAGAAAAGTAAACAAACTTGCAGAAAAAGTAAACACTCTTACCAAAACGGAACAACAAGGCTTTGTAGAAACACTTTAAAATGGATGCGTAGGTTCTTACCTCTCATCTTAAAGTTTCTCCTCCCCCTTGTTGTGTAATTAAAGGCAACCTACCTACCTACGCTCTAATCCCTTTAAGACCTCCTCGACAATGGCACCAAAAATGTCAAGTGAAATATATGCTATCTATTTTGACATTAAATTGTCAACTCGGGGCTTGTAAGCTTCGAGGTGCTAGCACTATATGTGCAGGTCTAGAGCTCTAATCTAGCATTCTAATCTAATATTGACAACACACTCAAATGATAAAGAGATTAAACAAACTAGAACAATTCGTCACCTAGGGAAGAAACCCGACACAGAGTGACCATATCTCACGAATTAGGTCATTAATCTATCTATTGGTGATTTGAGGCTATTGGAAAATTTAAAATGCGAGAAAACTGAGATGTAGAAATCAGTACAAGGGAAAAATTGAAAACCAGCACTGGTATAACAAACTAGTGCAAGAATCTATTATGCAAAATATGTGTAACACACCCATGGTGGGGCATAAAAATTTCATGCTTCTTAAGAGAAATTGATGTCCTCATTTGGGGATTCTACTCCATTCTTCTCCTCCAGGGATTTCCAGCCATGACCTCCATGCTTCGAACCGAGCTCAAAGTTGGCAGATACCATCTCCCATTTCTTCTGGTTCTTCCACCCCTCTATACTTGCATATAATCACGAGCTATGACCAGAGGACAAGACAACAGAGGCCAAACCAACCACCACACGAATCCTCTGGAGTGGCAAACCTCTGAAGTTCACGATCTGATGCCATGTGTCCTCAAGAATTTTGGCGGCCCTGATTCACTTCGAGACATTGACATTCAAGAGTTTCAAACATTCCTACGCCCTTTTCTCCGAAGTACTATGTACCTGGAGTTACAGATCGAGTGCCACGCGTCCCTCCATGATCGATGACTATGATCCACCTCGAGACTTTGACGTTTGGGAGTTTCAAACCTTCCTACACCTTTTCCTCCAAAGTACTATGTACCTGGATTTATAGATAAAGTGCCACACGTCCCTCCACAATTGACGACTGTGATCCACTTTGGGACTTTAGGGTTCAGGAGTTTCAAACCTTCCTACACCTTTTCCTCTGAAGTACTTTGTACCTAGAGTTAAAGATCGAGTGCCACACGTACCTCCGCAATTGACGGTTGTGATCCACTTCTGGACTTCGCATTTGGGAGTTTCAATCCTTCCAAGCACTCGTTTCTTCCGAAGTGCATTCACCCAAAGACTCTGATCTATTGACACGTATCTCCTGTCAGCCAACGGACAGGATCTGCTTCGGCTCTTCGGGAGTTTCAAGCTTTTAAGAACTCGTTTCTTCTGGAGTGCATTCACCCGGAGACTCTGATCTATTGGCACGTATCTCCTGTCAGCCAACAGACAGTATATACTTTTTCTCTTCGGGAGTTTCAAGGTACTCACCAACGCAAACCTCGAGATTGCAATCCTTCTAGAGTGTCAGATCTTCGGACACGTGTCCCCCACTATCAATGGCCAGGATGAACTCTGACACTTCAGCCTTCGATATTTCTTTCTTCACACAATCCATTTTCCTCCGGAGCACTAAACCTTCAAAGCAAAGGATCTGGTGCCATGTGTCTCCTGGCACCAACGACTAGGATGGACTTCGGGACTTCGGGAGGTTGACTCACTCCTCGACTAAAATCTACTAGAGTTGGTCAGCGTCGGGCTGACCGTGGCCTAGATCTGACAGTCCCGATCTATCCATGTAGACCCTAGATCGACGGTTCACAACCTCCTCTCAAGGTCTCACTGTTTGACCACTCTTGGAAACACCATCACTCGACATGTTCCTTCCCACGTGCTCTCGATATGATACCCACCTTCCCTTGATCGAATGGTCGAGAGGGGTCTCGAAGGATATCTAGATCCATGGTCCATGTTACTTCGCTACTTCGTTCTTCAAGAGTTTTGGCGTTACTAAGCCTCTATTCTCCCAAAGCAGTCAATGTCAGGTTGACTACCTCCTAGATCTGATGTTCGGGATGGTTCGCGGGCATCCTCAGATCTAAGGCCTAGAGTTAACTTTGGGACTTCAGGGATTTTACCCCCCTTACGAAGAAATCGCTCAATTCATCGAACTCGTGAAATCTGAAGGACTCAAGGGGTTAACTCCCGCATTATTTCCCGTATCCAGTGGTCACAACAGACCCTGGCTCTTCCCGAATAGACCTCGTTCGTTCGTTTTCCATTCAAAGGAACCTTTCCTTTCGAAACTTCAATCTCGCTATCCTTCCTAAGCTTTGTTAGCTCTGAAAGGCTTAAGAGCTTTGCGCTCTTTTTCCTGAACTTAACACTTGGAAGAATTCTTCCGCGCACCCCTTGCGTTCATTCATCAACTCTAGAAATTAAGCGGTTCTCGGCCTCTGCTTTCCTCACAGAGAGCCTGTGCCTACATGCACTACCTCTCCTGAGCTTAGCAGACTCCTTCCTCCAAGAGACTCATAATGACTGGGAGTGTCGACATGCATACGTGAAACTATTCCCAAGGTCGACGAACTCATAGTTCATTGCTCTAACTAAGCCACCATAGGGTTCAAGCATTTGAGTACAAGTCATGTTCGGACCATATAATTTCTTACTTGCCTGATTATACAATGAAGCAGAAATAAAAGGGATACAATATAACCATTAAGCTATCATGCACGTCCCTGAAACATTCTTAGTATATCTAATTTTATTACTCGGTTATAGCTCAATTACACAGGGTAGGAGAATACTTATCTATTACAAGTTGCATCCAACTAACTGACTATGGGTGTGTGCCTTTCCACCCAACCATAGGCTCAGAGGCATTCATTCTTAGCACTCTGTCCACCACCGTGCCAAGCCATGATATCACTCGGGAGTTTACACCATCTCTTAGAGAGACTCTCTCTATCACAACAACCCTATGAGGTTGATCAGATGCTTCCTCAGCATCAAGATCGCATTCAGGTCCTTCGGGTTGTGTTCTATGCTTCCTTTTGGTTCGCACATCTCCTTTATGAGCTTGCACTCTTCTTCTACCGTCTCTTCTCTTGATGTCCATGTGTATGTATCTTACCTTCCTTCTTTAGGAAGGTTTTTCCAACCTATCATGTTCCTTTTGTCAGAAGGAAGCTCAGGTTTGCAGGTCTCTCTGGTACTTCGGGCTGACATTCTACAACTAGACCATGCTTCCATTTATGGGGGTGGTTTATAATTCAACCACTGGTCCTTTATTCATTAACTGATTTCTTTCCTCTAGAGATATCATGGCTCGTATGTCAAGGCTTCACCCCTCAACAATCATTTATGGGAAATTTAACAATAATACATTTACATCTTCCACATGCCTTAGCATGGTAGTCCTATTTTATGATTAATTACAAGCTAGGGGAAACAGGGGTGTTACAATCCCCTCCCCCTTAAAAAGGAACATTGTCCTCGACGTTCTTTCTCAATAACACCTGTTATGAATTTCTCATTCAGCCACTTCAGAACTCTTGACCTTCTTTCTCGGTCAGGTCCTTTTTCCAGACCCTTAATATTCATCACCTGCTATTAATAATTCTTGAAAAACAAGTGCATCAATCATAGTCTCATGCGAAAACATTTTATTGTTGCATAAAATTTCTAGGAAAATTTCATAATCTAGCACAATAATTATTTGCGCAGTTTGTGGATTTGTATCCACATGGTTGTTGTCTTGTTATCTAGGCTCATTTTTTTTCCTTGACATACCCATTGTGTGCATGAGCCCAATCAATAGTTTACAAGAACTATCAAGGTCTCCTCTTCCTTGCAATCACTCACCCTCCGATCCCAGGCTCATGCATCCCCTTCACTGCTATACAATCCCTCGGGTGATCCATCTTGCCTTGCCAAGGTTTTCTTGCACAGGAAGAATTACCCATCATGTGCATGATCCCAATATTTTAAAAGAACTATAAAGGTATCCTCTTCCTTATGGTCACTCACCCTCTAGGCCCAGGCTCAAGCATCCCCTTCTTTGCTATACAGTTCCTCGGGTGATCCATCTTGCCTTGCCAAGGTTTTATCACACATGAATAATTCTATAGACTTTATCGAGCCTTATAGTCGAGGCGTCCCTCAGACTTTCTCTGTCGAGGCGTCCCTACGGCTTGTGTTACCTCAACACAACATATTCCAGGTGATCATGGCTTACCACAGGGTTCTCATGGCTCAACAATAGCCATTTTTCATGCTTTTCAGCTTGACAGCCTTCCGACTCAAAGAAAGTTAGGGATGAAGGTTACTCTCCTTCTCCTGGAACAAAAATTGATAGGGATGAAGGTTACTCTCCTTCTCCCGACTCAATCATAGATAGGGACAAATGTTACTCTCCTTCTATTGAGTCAGTCTCTATTTCCTGCGATCACAACATACTCTTTTTCACAGTTCTTCCTCGAACTCGAGAGCTCAGTCTCTCGTCTCTGCACTCTTCGTAGATATTTTCCTTTCACATGTATCACAGGTATACATAAATTCATGAGACATCATCATAAATTTTAAATTCATATTTTTCTTGTAAATCTGTCACCTGCAAATTTTCAATTCCACATTTTGTTTTCATATTTGTTCTACACAGGAACCAAATTCATAGTTATGGGACTTTCCTTCCCATAGAGGTTTGGCTCAGCAGGCAATTGGTCTTCCTTATGGTCTTACAATGCTGCCATATCCAAGACCCCTTTGCCTCATGCACTTTCAACTTCAATCAGCCAAACAAATTGTTAGCTTCCCATGCACATATATTTTCATTGTACCTTTATAATATCATCACAAACAATTCTTGAGTTGTGCATGCTAACAGTCAAATTCACTTTCTCAAAAAGGGAAATACCATTCCTTGCAGTTTGGCTTAGTAGGCAATTGGTCTTCCTTATGGTCTTACAATACTGCCATATACAAGACTCGTTTCCTCCATTCCTTGCAGTTTGGCTCAGTAGGCGATTGGTCTTCCTTATGGGCTTACAATACTACCATATCCAAGACCCATTTCCTCCTGCAATTTCAACATTCCTCAGCTAAACAAATTGTTAGTTTTCATGCACATTATCTTTTCAAAATCAGGCATACTAATAGTCCAAGTCATTTTCATCTATTCAAGGATACCAAGCAAAAGGATACATCATCCCTTACCTATGCATCATTTCATCCTACCAAAATTTTCAAAATGTAATTCAGATATTAATTGACTTTAATGAATGTGCCAACATTCGTGGCCACATTCATACCCAATTCACCCTTTTATTGATTTCAAGTTTTCCATACTTTACGACAAGAACTTTTCCATGGTGCATTATAGCTTAGCCAAGATTCTCACCATATGGCTTATTCATTCTCGTTCATTGCTGCAACAGGACTATGTTTTTGGCTACAGGATGATCATCATCCCAAATCAGTACATATGAAACTACACGTTTCTCTTGAATGCACCCAAGCCTTCTTACTTCATTAGTAACTAGGGTGCCAACACTCATGGCCACCCAAATTTGATTTTCTCTAATACTGACACAATGTAAGTAGAAATATTGGAAGGTTCTCCTTCCTCAATGGGAAATCCATTGTCTGTCCTTTATGCAAACATGCATCTCCTCGAAGAAATTCCATACAATGTGCTAACTATGAGCACTTTTATTCCCATAGAACCAGTCCCCGCGACCATAGTCTAATGTAGAGTGCCAAACTCTACCTTCCTTGACTGGCCCAGATGGATTCTATTATCTCTCCACGTGATTGAGAGTTGTGACCTTAGCTTTATTATTTTCAGTCACTACCCTTTCATCTCCCGTGTCCAGGTGCTATGATCTTGGATAAACCCCTTGTCTACAATTCGACGGGAAAGATCTGTCTTTCCCCAGATCCAACGACTGCAAGGGATTTTAGAAACTCAACTAGCTCGTGTTTTAATTCTCTTTCAGATATCCGCAATGGATATGGGTCGTTCGATCTTCGATCGGACCCCCAAACTAAAAAAAAAAACTATATTGAGTTTAATTTACAGATACATGCCCTGAAATTAATCTGCTTGCATAAGCCTTCCCCACAATGAATACGGGTCATCGATCTTATCCATAGATCGATTCTAAACCACACGATTCCAAATACAACAATCTCGGAATAGAATTATTTGACCGAGAATCTAGACCGAGAGCAGAGACTCAATTTGCCAAATTCTACCACAGAACCCAATCACGGTACGAGTTTATGTGGCATTAATGCATGGGTTCCTTGTAGGTCCTCCCACCAATCGTTCACAGATCAATGGTTCACAGTGATTGCAGAATCCCCAATTTGTTCTCTCTTTATCAGAGAGTTCAATGTCCATAATTTGAAAAGTGCTCGCCCAACTCTTTTAATAATTGTCATTGATCATCCACCCATACGAGATCAATGGTGTTGGTTGATTACGGGTCGTGAACTAGCACGCCTGTTAATTCTACCTTCGCACTCCGCAATCAATATGAGTTGTCCAATCTAAGATCGGACCCCAAACTCAAAACAAAGATACATTGAATTTAAATTAAGGGAACATACTCCATTGTTAACCCGTGTTCCCATTCGGTCTTCGAAATGAATATGGTTTGTCGATCTTATCGAACGACTGACATTTGATCCGTTAACTCCAGTGGATATTGAAATCGATCTAACAACTGAGATCAGTTTCCTTCCTATGAACAACTCATGTTCACTTCCTCTGTCAGGCTCTTGATTAACCTGATTCGATCAGGGTTTTCTTTCGCGATCCTCACGATCTCAATCTGTAGTTGATCGAAGTGATTTCTACAATCTCCTGGTAAAGGTTTCCGAACTTTTGAGTCAACAAAGATCATTTGGTTCAGATGTTGTTTCATCATACAATCAATCTTCACTGCCAAAGGTTCACACCTCCAACATTCGGGTTTTCCTTCCCGAATCATACCCTACTTGGGTATCCATGGCATACAACTTCCCTTTCAAAATTTTGTGCATAACATGAGACAATAAAATATTTCAAAAGGGATTCTTATCCAAATATTTTCATACCTTGAGCCACATAAGAATGAACATTTGTATACCTATTCTTGGCTGTTAGCACCCTCTTTCTTATTTTTTTTTTACCTCATCAACAGTGTTTTAGCGGGATTTTCATAGTCCTGTCAACATTCTTTCGACCGCAGCCTTCCCATGGTCATCCTCTGCTTGAGGTTGCCCATCAACAGTTTCATTTCCTTTATAGTAAGTGAATATGATAAAGGAAGTTATTTGGAAAATGCTTTTTCACTAAATAAAATAGTGAGTGGCTATGCTAATGTACGAAATATAAATTGATTTTTTTAATGTTATAAAAATTATTATAATCTAGTTTTAGTTTTAATGTTATTAAATTTATTATAATTTAGTTGTTATAAAATTTATTATAACTTTATTTTTAGAGTGGATTTTTACTCTTACCAAATGTTTTTAGTTTTGAATCATTAACTTATTTTTTAATTAAAAGACATAAAATTTCAAGAATATTGTTAACTATTTTAAATGTTGATATTTTTGGTAGGTCATATAAATTTGTACGAAATCACAATTTTCTGTTGTTTAAGTTGCATTTTTCAATGCATAAATGGATTCATGGTGTTGAAAAACCCTAAACACTATTATACAGATTTAATCACTCAAATATGCAAATCCAAATTTAATCAATCAAATATGCATATCCAACACTTTCTCCTTAAACAAAACAAAAAAAAAAAAAAGCGACAAATCAAAAACTAACCCTATACAAAAACTCAAGTGACTAATTTTACAGTTCATCGCCGATTCGTCAACAAATAGCAATAACAAAACTGGATAGAACATCACACTGGCATTAACCTATAAAATATTTCATTGGGAAGTGCTCACGCTCTCAAAATATTCAAACTATGATCCATTGTGCATTGACATATATGAATAAATGCGAAAAATGAATTCGTTGGTCACTTCTCACTGTCGGTCTCCGACCAGAAAGATCAATCAGCTGTACTTTCTCATTCGTTTGTTTTCAACAATGTGGGCCTCTGACAACAGCTAATTACTGCCTGCCTTTCTTATTTACAGACCCAACACAGGCCACTGAAATTTGATTCTACCGTCCAGATTTATCAGGTTTAGACATTCTGGAACACCAATCAATAGAGAAAACGCTCGACGAACTTCGGAATTCTGACATGGCTTTTAATACAAGTCAACAATTTCGGGAATCGTTAATCTCGAGATACAATGCGGATTCCTCGGGGAAAAAGAAGTCGATGGATCCGGCGACGGCGGCGAGAATAGTGTGAGTGGCAGACTGCAGTCCATCGACGGTTGTTGTTTTAATTTTGGTGCTTTTCATGTTTGTTAAACTATCATTTTGGAGTAGGTTAACTAGGGAACGGAACAATCTTTCCTTTTATGCAGGAATTAGATGACTTAACAATTTAAATTTTGAATAAATTCAAAATTCTGATCAATTTTTTTTTAGCATTCAGATTGATTTAAAATAATCAAAACTTTTAACATAAAATTTCTGAAGAACATAAAATTTTGATCCTATAAAACTCAGGCTATTCCTGAAAATCTAGCCGAATTCCAATCAATTTTTAACAGAAAAAGCGGATAAGCCTATTCCTTTTCGGATGAGTTTGAGGCCCAAAAAGTATTCATTTATGAATCTTGGCCTGCACGGCATGGAATTTTTGAGGCTCTATTATATTAAATTAGTTTTTGTAGTTGCCACCATAATTCTATATCCATTTTAACATCAATGTTCAATCAATGTCTAGTTAACTGTGCCAGTGGATAATTTATAGTTTGAACTTTGATATGGATAGAGTTCAATGTTCAATCGATCTCTTTTTCTTCTTTATATATAAATAAGAAGTTTAAATTATTTATAAAGAAAGAAAAAGAGAGATAATATAAGAGAAAGTTAAAAAATAAACAAGAGGAATAGTTGACATGTACTAAGTTTTTGTATTTCTTTTGAATATAAATTGTTTGTACCAAAAATTATTTATAAGAAAAGAAAAAGAGAGAAAATAAATAAATACACTATTAAAGATATGATTAACAAAAAAAAAAATATGCATTGTTTAATGTATTATATTAATATTTACATGAAATTTCAATTTTGTATTTTTAAATTGCATTTTTGAATGTATAAATGGATTTAACGTGCTGAAAAATTCCTTGAAACACTTAGATTATACAAATTTAGTCACTCAAATATGCAGATCCAACAATTTCTGGTGAAACTTCTAACAAAAATAAATAGAAAAAATCAAATTTATAACCTTTAAACTAGGACAATTAAATGAGAAAGTTTGAAATTAATATAATATTAGTAAAATTGTTTAACTTAATCAATTACTTTATCCACTAATTTAAAATTTAATGGGATTCAACAAAACCACAACCCACCATTAAAAGAAACATAAAATAATTAACATATAATTAATCTAAATTTTTTTATTTTATTTTAATTAAATTATTACAATTCATATCTTACTATGTAAAATATATATTAGAAAACAAAATACATGGATACAAGTAATATGTTCTTATTACGTGGATGGGGTGACATGTGGTGGCAGTAAGACACCTCCCATGCGTTTGGAGGCTTTCATGTCGAGTTCAGTCCATCCGAAAGGTAGTGTTAAGCATGATGTGGGGATAATGATGAGGAGGTGCGTTATTAGTCCACGGACTTTACATTAGGTTGTTGTCTGATTATATATTTTTGCAGAATTGGTAATGTTTAACTTAAGAAACTCATTTTTTTTATTTTTTAAAAAATAAAAAAAATTATTTGTTGTAATTTTATTGGAGAATAAGATTTAAGGTTTTATTGCGTACTCAATTTTTTTTGGATGTTTTATTTTTTACTTATCCTAATGTTTATCTTTGGCTTCTTAATGCTTATGTTTTATTTTTTACTCATCTTAATATTTATCTTTGGCTTCTTGGATTAATCCTTCATAGTGATTTTTTTCGCTCTTCTTACGTTTTTTATCTCTTCAATTAATCCCTAACAATGCATGTCCTTAACAATGACAATCCATGACATTTTGCATTGGACTGTCTAAACAACCTTCTCCAAAATGAAAACAATAATCATTCTCTAACAAATAGTGGCTAGTTGGCATTCTGGACCGTCTGAACAACCTTCGCATCGCCATCCCTGCACCACATCGTCATCCCTGGATCGCCTTAGCGCCTTCCTAGCATCATATAGTCATCCATGCATAGCCTCAACACCTTCCTAAAATGGCTATACCACCTCCAAGTCTTCTCAGAAAAAAAAACTCATACCTGGAAAGATGCATACAAATGTTAAGCTTTGCAAGACAACGTTGTTTAAGTCTGATAATGCATATGTACTTTAATAACTCTCCAATGTCTCCAAAAGACAAATAGTTGTTCTCATCCCATCGACTAGATAATGTAATAGAAATCTCCCCAAGCTGAGTGAACTCTCTATAATTTTCATTGCTGGACTGCATAAAAGGTATGAAAAACAAAACAATATTAGTCACTCAATTGATTTTTGTAATCAATATTTTATTAGTTGCTGAGTGAACTCTCTATAATTTTCATTGCTGGACTGCATAAAAGGTATGAAAAACAAAACAATATTAGTCACTCAATTGATTTTTGTAATCAATATTTTATTAGTTGATAAATAGTGCACTCCAAAGTAGTGAGAAATTTACCAAATTTATATATGTGATCCTGGGTGTTTTTTTAAGCTTTGAGGACTTGAAATTTTGTTGTTATTATTTTTTCCATAAAATAAGTGGTATCACAGTACACTGGTATCATAGTGACAACTTACCAAGAACAAATTGCGTAGATGAGATGACAAGACGATCATGTGAAATAAATTGCCTTGTTTGGTTTCATTTTTGGCATATCAATAAGAAGCTATGGGACTGTAAATGGTTTAATAACCATTTTAACTGTGCACAGACCAATAACACCAATGTTAACAAATTTAAAACCTAAAACAAAACTGCCAGGACTTAATAGAGGGTTTTGTTTTCATGCATTCTATGTAGTTTTGTGCAGCACAATATCAAACATAAGAATATCATGTATATATTTTAGAAGGAACTAACAATCTCTTTAAAGTTCATAATTAAGAAACACTTTGTATTCAAGAATCTAACCATGTGATTCGCTTGATTTCTTAATAGATGAATGCTTTGAAGAGCCTGTAGTTGATGTTGGTGATGATGACAAGTTGCAGATTTTGCTAAAAATAAAATCATATTTTTCACATAAACAATATGAAAGGATAAGAAAAGAACACGAGG
Source organism: Picea sitchensis (assembly GCA_010110895.2). Taxonomy (NCBI): domain Eukaryota; kingdom Viridiplantae; phylum Streptophyta; class Pinopsida; order Pinales; family Pinaceae; genus Picea; species Picea sitchensis. The sequence goes on along the minus strand of SNQJ01S0024808.1, from coordinate 28,093 downwards.
CAAGGACAATAAGCACAATTGCAAGAAGAAAAGCTAAATTCTGAAGCAGACCACTTACTATGTAGTGTGGAACACTAAAAATGCCATTTATCATCTACCAAATGAAAAAATCACAAAATAAAATATCAACTTTACCTCTGCGTATTTTTGTAGCATAAGCAGGAGGTTCGCCATCTTCCCCATTATTGTCTAGACAAGCACTAGAAGTGCTTGCATGTCCATTTGATGTAGGATTAAATATTTCTTCAGCTAGTCTCCTCCTTTTAGAAGGTGAACATGTTACAATCATTTTCCAAGTGTGTAGCTCCCTCCATAGCCAGGAGTTTCCCTCTTTAACATCTTATCTATTAGTATGTAGGAAATTATGATGAGCATAGTGCAAACTGAAGGGTGGCAAGGAAATAATGTGGTTCCAAAGATTTAAGTAACTCCAACCAAATTCTTTCTATTGGAATAAAGTAAATGAGAATTGGAATAAAGTAAATGAGAGCCCTTGTAATAGAAAAACAGATAATTGCATTGTTTAGACTTCTGAAATTTTAAAAACGTTCCTAGCAATTTAAATAAGATGGTTTTATTCTTTCTTTTAATCCGTTTGTTGAAATCAATATCAATTTCATAATGCAAAACATAAAAACAAATTGAAGGTACAAAAAAGCAACAATATTATTGAACTTAACAACATTGGCAATAATATCAATGTCATAACGCTTCCTCTTTCTTGAAGAAGATGTAACTTCCTTCCTAAAAATTGAATTAATGGCTCTTCTTAGTCTTGCTCCCCTTCAATAATGGGCTTTGAATGATTTTTTAATATCTCTTATTGGAGTGGTACATCCAAAATAATTGTCGTCGTCATCTCTACAAACTTTTATACTAGTTTTCAGACAACTTAAATAAGAATCAAGTTTACTCCCTACACATTGGTGTGCATCTCCCCTACTACCTGAACTAACCAATGGAGGAGGCTTCATATCTACATCTAGCGGTGCCTCTGGAAGTGAATGTGCATCTAGAATCAAATCATCTTCCATATTTTCACACATGTGGTGACCTCTCTTCCATATCCCTAGGTTACACTCGTCAATCTCATTCTCCCTTTTACCTTCGTTGTTTTCAACTACACCCAAGGTCTCTTTTGTTAGTCCCACGCCTCCAAAATGTCGTGTCATGAGCTAAGGATCCTTTCCTCAGTTAAGAAGATTTCTTTCGAATTATTTGTAAAATACACTTCTTTCTCTATGACACTTCCTTTTTTCTCTCCAAACTCACTAAGGAAGATGTTGCCTTTTCATCTCTTGCTTGAGTGTTTACATGAATATCTAGACCCTTCTGATTGCGATTGAAAGATTATATAGGAAATGTAGATTTTCTATACTTGAAACAGATCTAGATACACTCTAAATTATTATATTTGTGCTCTTCTTTATATAAGAGGCATCAAGGGTAAGCTTCCACCCAAAACAATATCATTATCATCCTAGCTTCCTGGGCTTCCACCCAAAACAATATCATTCTCATCATAGCTTCCTTGGTCAGCTGGCTCCACTTTAGTTCCTTGGCTTGAAGACCCATGTCTTTGCACAACATCTTCAAACATATAAATGTGATATTTTTCTAGTTCCAAGAGAGCATGTTAAACACAATTATTTTATTAGATTGGACCATTCCTTGTCACTTCATTACAATTTTCAAATGATTTGATACCTAGTTGCAACCAATCTCCGAGACAGTTGTAAGTAATTCAAAAAACACCATCCCATTGTCATAACCATCTTTCTTCCGATAACCTGAATCAATTTTGTTTGTTTTGAAACATTCTAAAGGGTGAATTGCTTATTAAAAAATTACTAAAGTGCTCGTGCAGACCGCATAGCTCGAGGTAAAGGTGGGGCCTGATAGTCCAGAAATCCATATTCCTAACCCCCATTCCATCCTTACATAAAAGAGGGGACGTACCTCTGCGATAGTGTAGGGAAGGTTGTTCAACGCGAGATTAAATTAAAGATTAAACTAAAAAATCAAATTCGATGTGAGGCATGCACATTACACAATGTTTAAACTAAGCCAGCCTTTGTATGCACCAATTGACAACCATGTGATATTGATTATTGTCATTTGTAGTATCTATTAGTTGTGTTGATGTGTCATTTGTAATATGATAGTCATAAACTACCCGAGTTCATTTCTCAATACAAGTCACGAATAAATAATAAATAAGTGTATCAAGTATCATACATTATTTAAAAGTTATTTTTGGGAAATATAAAACTTTAATATGTTTATAATTCAAACATAATTGTTCGGCATTCAAATATTTTGTTTCTTCCCACGCGACCATGCAATGCTACACGTTTCAAATCTTTTGAATGCACCTAAGCCACTTGATATAACACTATCCCAGCTATGGTGTGACTTGATAAGTTGCCCCTCCTTCCTTTCCCTTCACAAATTCTCTGGCTTAGTAAATTTTCTTGCTTGGCACGGCTTGCTCCTTTGTTGGCAGGCCTGTTACCTTTAATAATATCATGAAAAGTTCAGGTTACAGAGCATAAAATTTAGGTTACAACGGTTCAGAGCCATGACAAATGTACTTGCATTAAATAATGAGTTTTTTTGGCAAAACATTGCCATTCCTCATATATGTTTCAACTATTTTAATTGTGTTTGACATCATATTTCATCACTTTGGAAAATAGAAGGAATAAGCTAAACAAAATCATTTAATCAAATTAATTTTAAAAATGATTATAACAATCCTAATATACAAATAATTGTGTTTGACATCATATTTCATCACTTTGGAAAATAGAAGGAATAAGCTAAACAAAATCATTTAATCAAATTAATTTTAAAAATGATTATAACAATCCTAATATACAAAGATCACAATTTTTTTATATTTTTTGGTTTGGATATTTACAATTTTCAATTATTTAATATACATTTTCTTGATTTTTAAGGTGATTATAAAAAATACTTCACAAAATTATTGGTATATATATATATATATATAGTTTGAGTGGGCCTAATGGTTAAGAACATGTGTTTCCTCTTAAGAGGTCATAGGTTCAAATCCTGAGGAGGGTAGGGTATGTATATCTTTGTAGACTTTACCAGTCAAATCGTTGGGCGGAGAGGCTAGCTTGGTCGTGACCTTAAAAATAAATTATTATTATTATTATTATTAATTATTATTATAAAATAATACTTATCACTCAAAAATGATTATATCATGTCTACATTATTTTATGCTAACTCTCTCATTTTATATACAATTTAAGATTTAAGATTTCTTTTAATTAACTTA
>SNQJ01S0024808.1:1944-24443 GCA_010110895.2 Picea sitchensis | reverse complement strand
GTAATGTTTTTTCCTATAAAACACATGGTCTTATTAAAATTCCTGATGCCCTTGCAGCGGGGAGGTGGATTCCGTTGCAGTTGGGCCCAAATTAGCAAACAACAAACTTTGTATTATGTTATTAATGTATGTGTGTATTATGTTATTAATGTCTGGGTACTAGTGAGAGTTAACATTAAGTTTAATAAATTATCATCATCTTAAATAGAAGCAATCTCTATGTAAATTAAATAACATGTTATATCTATTGTAGCTCGAGTGGACGTAAAATAATCTCAGATAAGGCGCATCCAGCCTAAATTGCTATGACTAAGCCATATGATTAATAAAAAAATATGTCGTATATACTGGAACGATGGAGTGGAGGAAATCGATCAAATTTGACAAATATTTTGTTTTTGTTTGTCGGACATGATCTTCAGGGTAAACTTATTTAAGATCAAATTTAAAACCAAATATTTTTTTTAACATTTTTTTATACGTTAAAGTCTTATGTGTTGGAACACAGCAACAACTGGTAAGAGTTGATTAATTAATTGATTAATTAAATAATAGATGATTATTCCATCATTCATTTTATGAATTTATGTGTGTCGGTCAGTCAGTGTGCTTCCAACCTTGCGATCCCCACCTCTCTTCCCAATATATATTCCCATACTCCCTTGATTTTGGCAAAACATTCTAATTAAATTCAACCGACTCTTAAAAAAAATTGTATCCAACTATTTGGAAATTTGAAAGTGATTGATGTAAATACTTCAACGAGTTACCAATTCCAATTTTAGAAAGTTGTAAAAATACATACTTGATTTTGATAAAGCATTCTAATTAAATTCAATGGACTCTAAAAAAAAATTAGTATCCAGCTATTTGGAAATTTGAAAGTGTTTCATGTAAATACTTCAATGAGTTTTCAATTCCAGAAAGTTGCAAAAAAATATTTTGTTTTTTTATTGATACATGGAAATTATTAAAACTCCCAGTTAATTACTTATTCTTTACTTATACTTAACGATTAAATATTATTAATTAATAACTAGCTATGTATGACACCTTGAAAATGTGGGTTGTTACATTAACGGTGGCATGCTCTTAGATAGTATATTTATCGAACACAAATTATCTTTCAAATGGTAAATTAGTTGTTACTTTTGCACCTAAAATTACATAATACTATATTTAAAGATTTTCCATGATAATGTTGAATGTCAAATAACAAAAAAATTTAACACCATTTTCAATTTTATATTTTACATTTCCATTTTCAATATTCATGGTTGGCAGGGACATCGCCAATGGCACTTGTTATGGAAAGAATTGGGTTTGAGTCTTTTTAGCCAGTCCCTTATCCCTTATTCATGTAGATTTTATGGTAGAAGAGGGCGGTCTCTGAGGACGTGGACTTGGGTTTAGTTTTAGCGTTTTTGCATGGTTTATAACTCTGCTAGTTAGTATCTAGTTTTCTTTGGTCAAGTACCTTATTCAACAGTATTTATATTTTATTGTGTCAAAATTTGATTTGTGTTTAATGGATTTTGGAATTTTCAAAGCAATTGGGAAAGAAAAGCATGTGGTTTTTCTAGTTGTCTACATCTCCCTATATGTGGTTTTCAACATAACCACTAGTTCGCATCATAATCTAATATCTCTAATGTTTGCAGTATTTGTCTTGACCCATAGAAGCTCTAGTCTCTTGCATGTCTCTTGGAAAAATAAGTATCTAGGGTTATTTCTTATGCGTACTCCTGGGTTAGTTTGTTCATATCAAATTGTTTCGGGGCTTTGTTCCTATAGGCCTATATACAACATCTCTTTCTAATTTGGAAGTTGACCCACTCTCCATGTAATGTCCCTAATATGAACCCCATATGTAATTGTACATATAGGCTGGTGAGTCGTTGGTACCAATTGTAATTGTAAATGTACATATAGGCTAGTGAGTCGTTGGCACCAAGTTTTGGTCTTGTGCGCACCTCAATAGTGCACGAGGATTGTTATCAAAGAAAGAGTGTACACGTGCCATAGTGTTGTATGCACCTAAATAAGTGTGTATGGATTGCGCACCAAGGGAAGGGTGCACACATTCCATAGTGTTGCACACATCTAAGTAAGTGCACGAGGATGACCAAGTTCTACATATATGGATGTATATGTATTTGAGGTCGGGGAGCCTATGTGGTTATGATTCTAGTGAGCCAGGATGCAATTAGGTTAGTGCACCTATCCTTTTTTAATGTAATCACACTCAATTTATTAATAAAATCACAAAGTTACACACAGAAAGATCAGACGAAAAGAGACGGGGGGCTAAACTCTACCGAAAAAGGGAAAAGGGGACTCATATTTTATGAGAGGGGCTTAGCCTAGGGAACTTAAGTCCAAGGGAATATTTTATTCATGTTTATGAAAAGTGTAAGTTATGGATATTTATTTATCCTAAGTTCCCGAGGGATGGGAATGAATCACCAAGTGGCTAATGCTAATTCTGAAGGTGACAAGTGTCTAGTTTAAGGCATGCAATATATATTGATGGCCTTAGTGTATTTTGGGGGATTCACTTATTTTTTTGTCATCTTCTCAGACCAACTCTCCTCTGTGGGAAATCAATATCTGTTGTAACTTATTCTCGTTCTATAACCATGTGCTTGGGTTAAATCGGTTGTGGTCTAAGAGGCGGGTTGCCAGGCACACGGGAATTCTCTCCAGGTGAGAAATTTGTTGTCGAAGAGGTGGGTTGTCAGGCCCGTGAGCACTCTCTCTAGGTGAGAGTTTGTTGGGAATTGTTCCAAGGTGTGTTGGGAATTAGTTGCAGTGCTCTAAGACTTCATGTCCGGACTGTTGTTGAAGCCCTTGAAGGGAAGTGAGGCAACCGAAGGACTATTCAGAAGAGAAGGGGAATACTTCCTGGGGTGGGACAGACATGTGGGGAATGAGGGAAAATAGACTAGTTGCAGTAGTGGGCACGTTGGAATGAGAAATTCCACTATGTATCAGACCTTAGCCTGGCATTAGAAATTCTTTTTACTTGGTGGAGTTTACACCCCAGATTGAGGGTGACATGTTGTTGAAAGCTTATGAGCAACAGAGTCTATGGCTAGGAGGAACATCTAAGTTTTGCACGCAGTTGGTGACTTTCATAAAAGAAAAGTGTTATTTATGTGCTTTTCCAATTTACTGTGTGCTATTTACTTATGTCTGCTATGGTTTATTTCTTGTATGAGGTTGCATATGAGTAATTGTTGTTATTTCTATACAATGTTGCTTGCACATGTAAGTGTGACATTTATATTTAGTATTTGTAATCATACTTGTTGAGTATGACAGTTGTTAGTAGTTAATCATGTTAAGTTATCCTTATAATAAAAGTCATGGGAATCTGGGGTGAGGCTAGAATGGTCATGCATGCAAGAGACTAGGTCTGTTGTACACATAGAGAAGTAGTCAACGTGTACAGGAAGAACAAAATTTGTATATGACACCAGAATGGTGCGCACGCAGTAGGGATCACATGTTTCGAGTGGATTACACGCTTAGTAGAGTTTATGTGCTTAACATGTTTGTGCGCATAGTTGTGTTGTATTCCTTCTGTTGTATAAGTTGTGCTAAAAGAGGAAATTCAGTGTGGTGCGACCTAGCTTGGAGTCGTGTGTGCTAATTTAAGTACTTTTGCGTAGACCTATGTTATAGACTAGAATCTGTGCACTAGATTTTGGAGTAGTGTTGCTCATTTTGTAAGTGATGATAGAAAGGGACATTACAAATTGGTATCAGAGTGGTATGGATTGATTTTTGTGTGGCGTAGCCCAGCCAGGGTGGTTGGGGACGTTACATTCTGGTATCATAGTTATTGGTTCAACACCAGACTTGTATGGGCCAAAGATCAACATGAAATTCTCATGCGCGCATAGTTTATTTTGCATAGAAAAATACTAGTGTGTGGTGCAAGGTTGTGTGGTGCAAGGTTGTGTTGCGCACAAAAGTATTGATGCATGGGTGTGTGCACTATAAATTAGGATGTTAAAATCATCCAAGGAATTAGAAGAAAGGATTCTGAAAAAATGGTGCAGTTTTTTCATGAAGTTGTCAAATGAATTCATCTAACAAACCTTATTTTCTGCACATTTTACAGAATTTACAACAATTACAACAGGATAGAATCAATGCAGAAAGTCGAAAATCATGTAATATGCACATAAAACTTAGGGTTGGAATGATGAATTTGAGGATTTGTATGTCGGTATGGGTGTTGATGGTATAAAACCCAAGGAGGATGCTTAATTTTGGTAGAAACCATAAAGGGACTGCAAAAATATGTCCAAATATATAAACCAAATAATGAAAGGCTTATGAAGGCCAAGGAGTAACAAGATGGCTTCAATATCAAGTTGATGCAAAGATTGGGTAGAATAGAAAATAAAATGTTTAAGAAGATAGAGTCAAACAAGTCAAGGAGTCACAGGTCTCATAGTGAAAGAAGAGAAACAAGAAGTGTTGATAGGAAACATCACCACTCACCAAAGCATTCATTTAGGAAAGCGTGTAGTAGCTCAATTCCATCTCCTATGAGAAAGCATAAGAGAAGGATTGGGTGGAAAAGATATCGGGATAAATGAATAAGATCAAGCCTCCTACCTTTGATGGTGAGAACAAGAAGGATGAAGATGCAGAGACATGGCTGCTAGGTATGACGAAGTACTTCTAGCTGCATGGTTACTCTATGTAGGCAAAAGGGATAATTTTCATCTATCAGCTAAAAGGAAAAAACATCAATGTGGGGGGATCAGTTTGTGCAAGTGCAATGCATTGATGGAAAAAAGGTTACTTGGAGGGATTTTGAGAGATATTTTGAAAATAAATACTTAACCAAGTGATATTATGACAAACAAATGAAGGATTTCTTTGAACTCAAGCTTGGAAGTATGAGAATAGATGAGTATGAAAGAAGATTCTTATAGCTACTTAAATATGTTGCATTCATTCAGGATGAGTAAGTTTAAATTCATAGGTACCTGAGTGGCCTACCTTCATTTATCAGTGACAAGATTCAATATGATGATATTGAGACATTGTAAGAAACCATAAGGCATTCATTTATGCATTTATAATAGTCCAAAGACATATCATGGTCAAACTTACTTAATGTGTAGTGGATGAGGTCGTAAGAGAATGAATTAAAGATGTCTCTAGTCCCTAAGTCTATCTTTTTCATATATAATTATAGTAGTGTTCCCTCACAAGTAGGAGTGACATCCACTCTCCTACTACTATTTGATAAGGATGCTTGAATAACAAATTACCTATAGGGATTACTATGTAGACCTTTAAAATTTAAGTAAATCCCTATAATGCATTAAAGTTTGGTCTTGGACAATTGTTATGATGAGCAGTCTTAATTATGTATGGAATAAGAAAAACAAAGTTTCAAGTTGTTTTGGTTTAAAATCATTTTATATTTTCTTCTTCTTAGTTATTTTATTTGAAAAAAAAACAAAAAAGTGAAGTTGCATGAAAATCTAACTAATCACATGCAAAATTTTATTTATGTACATAATATCCTACTTTACCTAAAAAGAAAGAAAACTCTTTATTCAAGTGTAAGAACTTTTCCAATGTAACCATGTGCGGAGCAGAACAAGAAACTTACCCATATCCACATATGAAACAATTACCTCAATGATTGCCTAGATATGAGGAACCAATTGACATTTTTGATTTGGCAGAAAGAAGCGTTGCAGGAGAAGATGACATTGTGGCCTGATTACGTCTTGGAACTAATTTTCTATGTAATCTCTATGCATATCCTCCTCTTCTGGATGATTGATTTCTTTAGTACACGAAGGATCTGTTGATACGCATGTTGACAATGCCTCAGTCTCAGGTCTTAATGATCGCTCTCTATCAAATGTAGTCCCTAATTTTTCATCTTCCTCTGCAGATTGGCAAGGAGAATCTTTTTGTAGCTCAGGGAACTTTGGTCCTTCTAGTATTTTCGGAGAGGTAGATAAATTTTTGCATGCTGCCAAAATATGTTCTTCCTGAGAAGGAGAAATCTCGGCTGCTACGAGGATTTGAGAGAGTTCTTCCAAGCTTATCATCTTTGCATTAATTTTGTCAATTGATGAGTCTTGTCTCACACATGGGTGAGTATCTAGGGTTCTTACAAAACCGAATGAAATAATAACTGAAATTTAACGCTATTGAAACAAAAATGAAATGAAATTAATTAAAAAACTTAAAGCACACTAGACTTAAAGCAAACTTCAACTCCTCATGCTACTTTAGACCTCGTTGTCACCGAGTTATCTTTTTAAAAGAGTTATTCCTTCAAAAATAAAACACAATTGCAGGAAAGAAGGCACGCTTGCGGAAAAGTAAATTGCAAGAAAGTAAACACACTAAGAAAAGTAAACAAACTTGCAAAAAAATTAAACACTCTTACCAAAAGGGAATAACAAGGCTTTGGAGAAACCCATTAAAATGGATGTGCAGGTTCTTACCTACCGTCTTAAAGTTTCTCCTCCCCCTTGTTGTGTAATTAAAGGAAACCTACCTACCTACGCTCTAATCCCTTTAGCACCTCCCTGACAATGGCACCAAAAATGTCAAATGAAATATATGCTATCTATTTTGACATTAAATTTTTAACCTGGGGCTCGTAAGATTCGAGGTGATAGCATTGTATGTGTAGGTCTAGATCTCTAATCTAGCATTCTAATCTAATGTCGACAACACACTCAAATGAGAAAGAGATTAAACAAACTAGAACAATTTGTCACCTATGGAAGAAACTCGACACAAAGTGAGCATATTTCACGAATTAGGTCATTAATCTATCCGTTGGCGATTTAAAGCTATTGGAAAATTTAAAATGAAAGAAAAATAAGATGCGGAAATCAGTACAAGGGAGAAATTGAAAACCGGTACTGGTATAACAAACTAGTGCAAGAATCTATTATGCAAAAGATGAGACTAGGCATGAAAGATTACTATTTTAATTAATCTTTTTACTTAGAAATTTAACTCTGTAATTCATTTTCTCAATTCAGATTAGAACATTGATTTCTACAGAAAAATGTAAAGTAGAAAGAAAACAATCTACTGAAAACTTTTCCATTCAAGGAATATCAATATACTAAACACATGTTCTTATAACCAGTTATACTGATGAATTAATTACCAAAAAGGATTTAAAATCAGAAATTATGTTGTCATACTTGAATTGGAAATATATTCACCAAGGTATAGTAATTACACAATACTGCAGGGGTTAATTTAATCTACTTTAACTGGTCATGAACAACTTCTTAATAAACATGCTCAATTCCTAGTGCTCCAATTACAAAGAAGATTTATATTTACAACATGGTGTGAATAAGTCAAGTGAATACATACAATGAAGTTACAATTAAAAAGAGTGATTACTACAACTAAAAATAAACAAAGGAGATTAAAAGGAAATGACTGCAAAAAGAGATTAGAACAGTAAAGGGAAATTAGAAGAGTTGTAAGGAAATGGATTATACAGATAAATTATAAGAGAATGGTTGTAAAGAGAAATCAGAACAACTCTCACAAAAGAGAGGTTGGAAATATGAATAAACAACGAAATGAGACACACAGACTACTAGTGGCCCCCCCGAGTAGTTGTGGTACTCCAACTCACGAATTGATCACAAACTCAGCTTAATTTATAAATTTGCATTGAAATGAATAACAGAGCCAAGTTTTACAAAGAATTCTAAAATTATTTCTTTGCGTCGATCATATCATGCTAGCGAGCTCAAGTATATATAGAGTCTAAGAGGTCTACCACTTAAAGGGTCGATTCTCTCTCAAAACCAGAAAATAGTTTAATTGTTCTATTAATAGGAAATGAGTGTTAAAATCGTAGCTCGAATATAGGAGCTATATTTAATGGTCTAAATTGAAATACAATAGGAGCCATAGCAAGAGGGCGATAATGGGTAAAAAACCCATGTTCTAGTTTTTCCCAAAAACGCTCGCAAGTATGCTAACGACCAAATCTATTGCGCTCTAAGTTTCGTAATAAGGGCCGGATGGAGGTTCGAATCTGTCTAATATAAATTTGGGCTAATGGATGAAGGGTCTGATTCGCCTGATATGTAATTTCGAGCTGGCTCTCTTGTGCAAAAATATGGGAACAAGTGTCGAAATGAGTGTTGAAATCTCAAGGCATTTGATCCTGATCCAATGTATGGAAACACTTATCTCCCTCAACATCAGGAATTAGTTTATCATTAATAAAACCATATAAAATACACTAAGCGTTATCACCTACTAATTTGTATTATTTTTTCCCAAAACGTCTTGTCCTTGTGCTATTTTTCCACTCAGACTTTCAAATTTTTTCACCAGCTCCATCAAGCTCCCATCACCTAAATCCTTCACCCAATGGATCATCCAAAACAATCATGTACTCCACGAGTCAAAATTTGACAAATATCCCAAGCCTATACATAGCCTTAATTCTTATCTAAATCCCTTAGTTCCATCACTTCATACATTTTTACCTTTATTTTTGTATTCCCGTTGAAAATAAAAAATATTACTTTTATTAAGCACCCTTATCCTATCCACAAAGTCATGTATTAAGCCTCATATGCCCAAAGTCCGTCGAAAATAGAAAAAAAGGGTTTTTTTATTATTAATATAAATAATTTTATATTTATATTAATATTTAATCCAATATTTAATTTATGAAATCACATCAAATCATGGGCACAAATCTCAATTTATAATGTGGAAAAGTCAAAGGTTGGATGGAGGAAAACTACCGTGGTTTATTTGGTGGACACATGTTTTTACATGGAGCACATCGGAGGTAAAAGCAGTTTGAATTAAACCACTCCAGCCCAAGCCTGATATAATAAATGCACCATTTATCATATGTTTTATGTGCGGCATTTTTCCAGGAGTGCATTTCAACAAAAATGATGGAATTTCTAATAAATGATATTCCTCCTTAATTAAATGGAAGATGCATGGAAACTTGGATAATTTTTATTCAAAGGTTTTATAGAAGTAAAAGGTATTTTGCCAAAGATGGTAAACTGGAAAAAACACACAATAAATGTTTTTTCACAGTGAAACGGTAAATTGGAAAAAAATTACACAGTAAATGTTTTTTACAGGGAAATGGTAACAGTAAATGGTTTTCACAATGAAATGGTGAATTTGGCAAACAAGACACGGTTTTAAAAACCACCGACATGAATTAAATTATGGAAATTTAATTCTACGGGATAGAAAAATATTTGGGAATTATTTTTATTTCAAATATATTATTCTCAAATATTTAATGAGAATATGGATAAATGGGATTAAATTTGAAAGAGTATAAGTGACATTTCAAAGAGAACATGGCAGAGGAAGGAGCTAGAGCGTCAGAGGAATCTGCAGGGATCATGAAATGTTTTTTCTGAAAACTGTCATTTGTAATCATTATAGAATCTGAACCATTTCATTTCAGTTATTGTAATTAGTTACACACTGAAGGAACTCGAATTGTATAAGTATTAGAGGTTCTGAGTGTATTAATGGCGGGCAGAAGTGAAAGGGCACAGTTTTGGTTGTTCTGAACTTCATTGTAATTTTATGGGGCTGAATTGAATACATATGCAACAGCTTTGAAGTCTCTATGAAAATATTCTAATGGTGGTGATATGAGATTTGTCTTCCCTCATTGTATGTGTTTCCTGTAACGTGTCATTTCATTTACATTTTCTTATGTTTAAATTGCAAAGTTAAAGGCCTAGAATTCATCATTTGATGCTCTTGTCTTAAGCAATTTAAACAGTGTATGTTTCTTCTTAGCTAATTCAGAATTCATTTTCGTAATGCTCTGATGCAGTTATATGTTTCTCTTTCCTCTTACCATTCTAATTAAATTCAAGTTATAACTCAGATTCATTGTCTCATTTAGCCTTTATCCTCTAGAGAATTCTACAGGCCAGCCAATGTTTTCATTCAATTTCATAATTTTGACTCCATAGCCCAAAGTGTCCCTCCCCTTCTTAGCCAACAACTTTATTAAAAACCCCAAAACAAACCAAATCTCGCCATCAATTTCCAAATAAACATCAAGTGACATGAGAGAGTCCTCTCTAAGTTGAGCAGGCTAGAGCCACAGCTCTAAAGCTCATTGAAACAGTTACCTCTGTCGTTTGTCTATTCAGTCGGACAAAATTTACAGAGTGATAACATTCTGGTGCCGTTGTCGGGGACGAAATTGAAATTTTTTCCCTAGGAAAGAACGACATGGTTGAGTTCTAATATCTGAGAGAAATAGACACTTAGACACATATTGGTTGTATTCCTTCTCTGGCGACTCCACATATCAAAAAATCAATTTGAAGGTGATTCCACTGGTAAAAGAATCCAGAAATTTAAATTTTTGGCAACTCCACTCTCAATGCAGAATCCAGCTTCCAAAACATCATTGGTGACTCCACTGTCCGAAGATGAGTTCAATATCTACAAGGTATGCTCTAATGAATAGATCTCATATTCCTGGCTTTCCAAATCGCATTCCTAACATAAATTGGCAAAAATATTTTCCTAAATTCGAAGATGGGAAAGGAAATGATGATGCCTTGCACTTGATTAGATTTTACATGCACATATGTAAGCTGGGGGTTGAATTTCATGAGGATTGTTTGATGAAAATTTTTATGGCTACTTTGGAGGGGAAAGCAAGATTATGGTATGAAGGTTTAAAACCAGGCAACTTATATTCTCTTAAATATTTCCATATAACATTCTTTAATCATTATGGAGAATCTAATTCTTCATCCTTGGTGTTTGAAGATTGTTGTGAATTTTGTAAACATTTCATTAAGTACCTTGAAAATGTTTTTGGAAATGAAGAGTGTATGAACGATGAAATCATACAAGACCTTTATGAATATTCATCCCAACAACAAATAGTAGCCCCTCCTTTGGTTGAAGATAAAGCTGATCAAGAAATTGTTGCTAAAAGTCATTTTTCTTCTCCTAAACCTGATGAAGATATTCAACAAGACAAAGTGTTTCAACGTTGTCTTTATCCCCCTATGAATGATGTGGTTGGTAAAATTCTAAGTGGACTAGACATGGATGAGGATTCTGAAACTGCATCTATGGAAACTTCAAGCAATGAACAAACAAATGACATAGAGTTTCAGAAAAGCAACAAAACAACATATGCCATTTTTCAATTAGAAATACAAAAAGAGAATGAAGAGGCAATGGTTTTATTTGATTCATTTGAAAATCACGGTTTTGAAAGTGCATCCATGGGAACTCTAGACTGTGAAATAGTGCATGGTGTTAGCTTTTCACATTTGCAAGAAGATTATGAGCAGGAACTTATTTCTATTAATTCATTTGAAAGTCAAAATGGTAGACCTTAAACAAATTTCCAGAAGTTTAATGAAACCAAATAAGAATTGTTTGATGAACAAGAGGATAGCCTTGATGCACATAATATGGATGTCATATTTGAATATGTGCAAGAATGTATGAATTTTTTTGTAGAGATGCATGGAAAAATAGACAAACCTATTGCTGCCATTTCATTTGAAAATGTTCTCAAAATAGAAAAAATAGAGCAAGAACAACAAACACTTATGAAAGAGGCTTGTCCTTCTGTTTTCGCTCATCAAGAAGAAATGTTTTTTCATGGTTTTCAAGATGATGTGGCCATCCTACTATAGTCATCATTGAAGGAGGAGTTTGTTTTATTCATAATTTCAGGTTTTGGATTCAACTTGTGTTTTCAGCTGCCATGTTTTACATTTGTTTTCCTTCTTAAGAAAGATGTGATCGAAGAAAAATTAGGAAGTCAATTGCTTGATTGGTTGCATTGGCACTTTAGCATCACTTGATTGAGTATTCATTTCAACAGTTTTAGAGTAGATAGGAGTATGCAAATAAGCTTGTTGGTTAAGCATTTTTCAGTTTGGATTTCTAGTAGTGTGTACAGTCAGATTTTAGTGGTGTATTCAGTGTTCAGTATCCAGTTGAGAGCAGTGTGTAGACTTTGGTTTTCAACAGACACTAGTGACAGGTCGGAGCAGGGTACACAGACATGTTTTGGGAGCATCCCAATGGATCAGGCATGTTGTGTAATGTTCTTTGCTACCTCATAGGGATGATAGCATCCCCAATAGGAGCCTATGTTATCACCTACTAATTTGTATTAATTCTTCCCAAAGCATCTTGTCCTTGTGCTATTTTTCCACTCAGACTTTCAATTTTTTTCACCAGCTCCGTAAAGCTCCCATCACCTAAATCCTTCACCTAATGGATCATCCAAAACATTCATGTACTGCACGAGTCAAAAGTTGGCAAATATCCCAAGCCTATACCTAGCCTTAATTATTATCTAAATCCCTTAGTTCCATCACTTCATACATTTTTACCCTTGTTTTTGTATTCTCGTTGAAAATAAAAAATATTCCTTTTATTAAGCACCCTTATCCTATCCACAAAGTCATGTGTTAAGCCTCATATGCCCAAAGTCCTTCGAAAATAGAAAAAAAGGGTTTTTTTATTATTAATATAAATATTTTTATATTTATATTAATATTTAATCCAATATTTAATTTATGAAATCACGTCGGGGATTAAAATAACGAGGAGGTTAATTATGTGAAGGTAGGCCGGGGAAAACTACCGTGGTTTATTTCGTGGACACGTGTTTTTACATGGAGCACATCGGAGGTAAAAGTAGTTTGAATTAAACAACTCCAACCCAAGCCCGATGTAATAAATGCACCATTTATCATATGTTTTATGTGCAACATTTTTCCAGTGCATTTCAACAAAAAATATGGAATTTCTAATAAATGAGATTCCTTCTCACGATGAAAAGGTTTTACAGAGGTAAGATTTAAATTTTACAAATCAAGGAGACTAATGTTTATTTCCATGGAAAATAATTAAATGGAAGATGCACGTGAATGGAAACTTGGATAATTTTTATCCAAAGGTTTTACATAAGTAAAAGAAGAAGATAAAAGGTATTTTGCATGAATTAAATTATGGAAATTTAATTCTACGGGATAGAAAAATATTTGGAATTATTTTTATTTCAAATATATTATTCCCTAATATTTAATGAGAAGATGGATAAATGGGATTAAATTTGAAAGAGTATAAGTGATATTTCAAAGAGAACTGGCAGAGGAAGGAGCTGGAGCATTAGAGGAATCTGCGGGGATCATGAAACCTTTTTTTTTTAAACTGTCATTTGTAATCATTGTAGAATCTGAACCATTTCATTTCAGTTATTGTAATCAGTTACACACTGAAGGAACTTGAATTATATAAGTATTAGAGGTTCTGAGTGTATTAATAGAGGGCAGAAGTGCAAGGGCACAGTTCTGGTTGTTCTGAACTTCATTGTAATTTTCTGGGGCTGAATTGAATACATATGCAAGAGCTTTGAAGTCTCTATGAAAAGATTCTAATGGTGGTGATAGGAGATTTGTCTTCCCTCATTGTACATGTTTCTTGTAACCTGTCATTTTATTTACATTTTATTCTGTTTAAATTGGAGAGTTAAAGGCCCCAAATTCATCATTTGATTCTCTTGCCTTAAGAAATTTAAACTGTGTATGTTTCTTCTTAGATAATTCAGAATTCATTTTCATAATGCTCTGATGCAGTTATTTATTTCTCTTTACTCTTGCCATTATAATTAAATTCAAGTTATAACTCAGATTCATTGCCTCATTTAGCCTTTATCTTCTGGAGAGTTCTACAGGCTAGTCAATGTTTTCATTCAATTTCAAAATTTTGACTCCATAGCCCAAAGTGTCCCTCCCCTTCTTAGCCAACAACTTTATAAAAAACCCCAAAACAAACCAAATCTAGCCACCGATTTTCAAAGAAACATCAAGTGACATGAGAGAGCCCTCTCTAAGTTGAGCAGGCTAGTGCCTCAGCTCTAAAGCTGGTTGAAACAATTACCTCTGTCATTTGTCTATTCAGTCGGACAAAATTTACAGAGTGTTAACACTAATAATAATAAATTAAACATGAATTCACATCATTTACTTTTATTTCTTTTAATCAAAGGATTTAAATAAAAGACTAACATTTTAAAGTAAATGTGATGGTTTATGGTTAAATGTGATGACATAATAGTGAAATAAGGTGGAAGAAAGAATCAAATTTAAGATCCCATTAGATGGTATGCTGAGACTTTGAATCGACTTCCGGAAATTGAACAAATTAATAGTAAAGAACAAGTATCCTTTGCTAAGGATATATGTCCTCTTTAATCAGCTAATGGGTGCACATATATTTTCAAATATTGATCTCAGATATGGATATCAGCAAGTGAGAATTAAAAAAGAAGGCATCAACAAGACTTCCTTCAGAACGAGGTAAATACATTACAAGTTCACAGTGCTTCCTTTCGAGTTGTCAAATGCACCAATTGTCTTCATGTGTTTGATGAATGGATTTTTCATAAATTACTTAGATAAGTTTGTTATTGTATTTCTGGATGACATACTTATTTACTCAAAGTATGAATAAGAACACAAACAACACTTGAGGATGGTGCTACAAGTTTTGAGAGAGCATCAACTTTATGCCAAGTTGAGAAGATGCTCTTTCTACCAAAAGCAAATTCATTATTTGGGTCATATCATTTCCAAGGAAGGAATAGTTATGGATCCATAAAAGATAAAGGCCATTGAAGAGTGGCCAACACCTAGAAATGGCATAGAGGTGAGGTTCTTCATAGGAATTGCAGGTTATTATATAAGGTTTATCAAAGGCTTCTAAAAAATTACGCACCCAATCACATCCTTGCAAAAGAAAGGTGTGTCGTTTGAGTGGACTTCTAATTGTGTCAGAAGTTTTCAGCACTTGAAATGTTTATTGACTAGTATGCTAATACTAAGGATTTTGGATCCATATGAAGAATTACTGGTGTGCACGGATGCATGTAAGGAAGGGATCAGTGAATTTCTTAGTCATAATGGACATGTGATATGTTACGAATCAATAAATCTAAAAGAGCATGAAAGGCTCTATGATACTCATGACTTATAATTGGCGGCCATAGTGCATGCCTTGAATATGTGGCAGCACTATCTCATGGGTAAAATATTTGAGCTAAGGACGAACCATAGCGGTCTGAAATATCTGTTTGGAAAACCAAGTTTAAATTCCCAACAAAGAAGGTAGTTAGAATTCCTCAGTGAGTATGAATTTGACATAAAGCATATCAGAGGAAAAGAGAACAAGGTGGCTGACACACTCAGCAGGAGGGTTCATAAGATGCATGCTACAACCATTAGCATGTACAAATAGATTTGAGTGACATAATTTTAGAGGTTTCCAAATCAGATCGGCATTATGTAGACATAAGGGAGAATTTACAATGAGATATGTCATAGCAGAAATTGGAAGGTTATGAGTTAAAAGAGGATGGAATCCTCATGTATAGGCATAGAGTTTATGTACCAAATGTTTAGGATTTGAAAAATATGTCGTTGTTAGAGATGCATAAAGTTCCTTATGTAGGACATTCGGGATACCAGAAGACAATAGCAGTGGTCAAAAAGCAATATTATTGGCCAGCTATGTAAAAGGAGGTTGTTGATTTTATTGCTAGATTCCTTGAATGTCAAAAGGTCAAGGTTGAGCATAGACATCTGACGAGTTTGCTAAAACCCTTTTCCATTCTTGAGTGGAAGTGGGAAGTTGTAACCATGTATTTCATTACTAAGCTGCCTAGGAATGTTAAACATCATGATTCTATTATGGTAGCATAGGGAAAGCTTACTAAAGTTTCACATTTTAATCCAATGAAGTCAATGCACAAGGAAGCCAACATTGCTGATATATACATGAGAGAAATTTCTAAGTTGCATGGTGTACTCGAGACAATTGTGTCTAACAGAGATCCCAAGTTCACATCGAACTTTTGGAAAGGGTTATTCAAAGGATTTGGGACCAAGCTAAACTTTAGCACAACATGCCACCCTAAGTCATATGTGTTACACAATACTTTGTCGCAACTAACGATGCTCACTTATCCTCTATCATCCAGAGTATACAAGCTATGATTAATGAAGAAGAACCTTACTTTGATATAAGGAAAGCATGCAAAAAGGGTCACACATGTTATTAGGTCCTTTAAAGCCTTAATTTAAGAGAGTATTGCATATTGCATCACTACAGGGTGTGACACCCTCAAGTGTCGCATTTTGAACCATTGCAGGGTGCGACGCTGCTTAAAAAGAGAGAAAACAATGGATTTCGAGAAGATTCTAGAAGAGAAGCTTCAAGATGAGGTGTTCTCTAATCAGTTTGGTTCTCACCCATACTCTTGATCTCGGGGGATCCTAACCTCTCATCCTAACCTCCTCACCCTTTCCCTCTTCAATCTATAGAAGGAGGCTTCTCTCATGAGGAAAGGTTAATAGAAAACAATGAATGATTGATAACTTTGCTTCTGGTTTTTCATTGAACGATTGTTAGTAATTCTTTAGCTTTGAGGAATTCAATCTTAGCTTAAGGATTCAGTTGATGGTGATGGATTTCATGGATGAATTGTGGGTATTGGAGCAGTGAGCTTGTTGGAAGGAGCTTCACAAAATCAATGAAACTTTGGTTGTAATCTCTTTTCATTATCATTAATACAGTAATATAGTTTATTTCCCCCAAAGGTTGTCTTTATTTGATTATTTTTGTTGCATATCTCCTTGATCAATTGCATAGGTTACATCAAATTATACTTGTTGTTTTCACCTTTGTTGGCTTGTGTCTCTTGCATGTTCTCATACATAAGTCTCGCGACAAAGTAGTTGGAAGATACAACTAGCGAGGACAATTGTCAATCACAAGGTATGAATCTTTCGCTAATTGGTAATTTGATTATGTTAAACTAGAGAAAGTTCTATGTTCTATCTTTTTTGTTCTAGTCTTGGTTTCCGAGTCTAGGGAGATCACTCTGTGTCTGCACAAATCAATTTTTCTAGTAACAAAATTGGCGACTCCACTTGAGAATTTCCTTCAGATTTGTTCTCTTAGATTTGGTACCTTGCATTGCTTTATGTCTCCGAGTCTTCATCTGAAATTATGCAATTAGTCAATCCTAAAATTCACTGGAAATATTCTTTAGATTTTTTTTTATTTTCCAAGATTTTCTTGATTGTCACACCCTACCTTTGATAACCAGTGCGACATTGTCTCATTGTTCATAGCTTGCATCTTGTGACACTCTGGATTGTCTCTCCATGTACCATAGTAGCCTATGCCACTTTTTGGAAAATCAAGTTTTTATTGAATTTTTCCTTCCCAGTTCTCAGATCTGACCTTGGATATGAATCTTAGGTTTGCTTTACAGTCTTCTTAGCAGTCTTACAGTCTTTTTTTTTATCATTGTTTCAATTATTCATGATTGTCTGACTTTGACTTTGGTAATGTTTTTCCTATATATGAAAGAGGTATAATCTCTTAGCCTGGTCTTTAAGTGTCTCTTAGCTAGCTCTTAATTTCTTTTGTCAAAGTGTTTTATTGAATGGTTTTCTCTTATATTTTGTGTTGAGGCTTTTGTTTAAAAAAAAATAAGATTTTCTATCTTTTGCTTTGCATTTGGAATATCTTCGTAGTTTTGGAAATATCATTGTGGAATTTATTGTATCTTTCCGTTAAGTATTGAGTTTTGGATGCATTTGTTTCCTTGAAGAATATTTTGTTTCTTTCATTGCAAACTTTCATATTCATTGAAAAAGAAAGAACTTAAGTGGAATTACTTTTATTTTCATTTTAAAATCAAGAGGAAAAAGTTTATGCATTTAGACGTTTAGGCTGAATTAGAATCATTAAGTCATTGATTGTTTTGTGAAAATATTGGGATCTTTCTTGAAAATAATTGCACTTTGAGTTTTGCATTTCAAAAGAAAAGTACCTTCTCTCACTCATGTAATTAGGATTCATCGAAGGAAAGTTGCATTTCATATCTAATTGCATGATATTTTGAGTCAAGGAAAACATCATCAGTTTCACTTCCGCATCCTTTTGAGTAAAACAACAACCATTAAAACTAAGCGCTAATAAAATTCATTCGATATTTTTTATCTGGTACCACACTAGCATTAGCTTAGTTGTAGAGATTTGGAATAGGTGGTCAGGAAAACTCTCCAAAGTTGTCAAACAAACATTGGATCTTGTGTCAGGGATATAAATCCAATTACCACATCTTTGTCCCGGGCATCCCTTCTCAGACAAGGGTAAATCACGAGGTAACATTACGATCAGTGGAGTAACTATCCCTGCTTCGTTGGTCTTGGTTGAGTGGTCTGCATGTATTACAAACAGTGTCGTTAGACACTAGGGGATCACTTGGGAGGTATTACCTCGGTTTGAGGCACCTTTCAAGGGAATTTTAGGTTTCGAACCTGCCCTTGCATGTATACCCGACTATCGACTGTTTCCCTAGGCTTGGGTGTTGTAAGTGGTAAAATTAGAGGCCATAATCTTTAGGTTTCCTACACAAGGTTATAGTGGAGGGGAAATTCTATGTTGTACCTTGGTCGGACGTTGGTCAAACTCACTCGGGCTCCTTGGAGGGTAACCCATGGTTCTTCTGTGAGGGAACTTGAACCATGATTGATTTTGTTAAGCAGGTCACCAATGTAACTAGTCCACCCACTCTACCCCATCCCTTTTCATCATTTTCCACATTTTTCTCACAACGTTCGATTTCATCACCAACTAGTGTGTTCACTTTGAAAAGTTTTGTTTGCATGGTTTTCTTTCTAGTTTGTTAGTTGCGTGTTGTCTGTTTTTTATAGTGGGATTTAAATTTTCTACCCTTTCTTCCGTGGCTGACGACAGTCTTCATCGCTCACGTAGGATGTAGGGATTGCCTCCCGAAGATTATCAACCAATACCTCCCCATTCACTAGAAGATACTTCTCATGGAGATATTGTTGACGAAGGAAATTACTCTGACAATGGGAGTGATACTAATCCTTTGATTGAACATTATGAGGCAATTAGCACAAGTGTCCAGTAAGGTTTTATCCTTTCTGCAAGCCCACCATTAACTAATCCCTTTGGTCCACTTTTAGTCTAGTAAATTCTTTAGGAGAAATTGTAATTGAAGATTATCCTAGATTACCGTCAAGGCATTTTGAAGAAGAAAACATGGAAAAGCGAGTCTGTTTGCTCGAGTTAGCCTACTCCTTTTCGGATGAGTTAGTGGCCCAAAAAGTATTCATTTATGAATCATGGCCTGCACGAGATGGAATTTTTTAGGCTCTATTATATTAAATTGGTTTTTGTAGTTGCCACCATAATTCTATATCCATTTTAACATCGATGTTCAATCAATCTCTTAGTTAACTGTGCCAGTGGATAATTTATAGTTTGAACTTTGATATGGATAGAGTACAATGTTCAGTCGATGTCTTTTTCTTTCTTTGTATATATAAAGAAAGAAAAAGAGAGAAATATAAGAGTAAGTTCAAATTATTTATAAAGAAAGAAAAAGAGAGACAATATATGAGGAAGTTAAAATATAAACAAGAGGAATCGTTGAGATGTACTAAGTTTTTGCATTTCTTTTGAATGTAAATTGTTTGTTTGAAAAATTATTTATAAGGAAAGAAAAAGAGAGAAAATAAATAAATACATTATTAAAGATACGATTAATAAAAAATTAAATATTAAAGATATAATTAACAAAAAAATAAATGTGCATTGTCTAAATGTTCTATATTTAAATTTAAATGAAATCTCAATTTTATATTTTTAAATTGCATTTAATGTACAAATGGATTAAAAGTGCTGAAAAATCCATTGGAACACTTAGATTATACTAAATTAGTCACTCAAATATGCAGATCCAACAATTTTTGGTGAAACTTCTAGCAAAAATAAATAGAAAAGATCAAACTTATAACCTTTAAACTAGGACAATTAAATGAGAAAGTTTGAAGTTTATATAATATTAGTAAAATTGTTTAACTTAATCAATTTCTTTATCCACTAATTTAAAATTTAATGGGATTCAACAAAACCACTACCCACCATTAAAAGAAACATAAAATAATTAACATATAATTAATATGATTTTTTTTATATTATTTTAATTCAATTATTACAATTCATATCTTACTGTAAAATATACATTAAAAAACAAAGTGCATGGAAACAAATAATATATTCTTATTACCTGGATGGGGTGACATGTGCTGGCAGTAAGACACCTCCCATGCGTTTGGAGGCATCGATACATCGTGTGATAAGCGAATGAAAGGGTGTGGTAGCAAACATAGGATGAAGGCTTTCATGTTGAGCTCAGTCCATCCGAAAGGTAGTGTTAAGCATGATGTGGGGATAATGATGAGGAGGTGTGTTATTAGTCCACAGACTTTACAATAGGTTGTTGTTTGACTATATATTTTTGCAGAATTTGTAATGTTTGACATAAATAACTCATTTTCTTTATTTTTTATATAATAAAAAAATCTATTTGTTGTAATTTCATTGGAGAATAAGATTTAAGGTTTTATTGCGCACTCAACTCTTCTCGATGTTTTATTTTTTACTTGTCCTAATGTTTATCTTTGGCTTCTTAATGCTTATGTTTTATTTTTCACTCATCCTAATATTTATCTTTGGCTTCTTGGATTAATCCCTCATATACAATGTTTTTTTTCGCTCTTCCTATGTTTTTATCTCTTCAATTAATCCCTAACAATCCATGTCCCTAACAATGACAATCCATGTCCCTAACAATGACAATCCATGCCATTTTTCATTGGACCATCTAAACAACCTTCTCTAAAATAAAAACAATAATCATGCTCTGACAAATAGTGGCTAGTTGGCATTATGGACCGTCTGAACAACATTTGCATCACCATCCCTGCACCACATCGTCATCCCTGCATCGACTCAATGCCTTCCTAGCATCATATCGTCATTCATGCACCGCCTCAACGCCTTCCAAAAATGGCTATACCACCTCCAAGTCTTCTCAGAAAACAACTCATATCTGGAAAGATGCATAAGAATGCTAAGATTTGCAAGATAATGTTGTTTAAGTATGATAATGCATATGTACTTTAAAAACTCTGCAATGTCTCCAAAAGACAAATAGTTGTTCTCAACCCACCGACTAGATAATGTAATAGAAATCTCCCCAAGCTGAGTGAACTCTCTACAATTTTCATTGATGGACAACATAAAAGGTATGACAAACAAAACAATATCAGTCACTCAGTTGATTTTTGTAATCAATATTTTATTAGTTGATAAACAATGCACTCCTAAGTAGTGAGAAATCTAGCAAATTTATATATGTGATCCTGGGTGTTTTTTTAATCTTTGAGGACTTGAAATTTTGTTGTTATTATTTTTTCCATGAAATAAGTGGTATCACAATACACTGGTATCATAGTGGCAATTTACCAAGAACAAATTGAGTGGATGGGATGACAAGACGATCATGTGAAATAAATTGCCTTGTTTGGTTTCGTTTCTGGCATATCAATAAGAAGCTTGATCCAGGTGGATATTGGTGGCCACCCGCCTATTCCACTTGGATCCACACCATTGTTTCTTTGAGTTTTTCAGTTTCCTTAATTGTAGCACAATTTACTGTTTTTAGCAGTTATTCGGGTCCTGAACTTCCAGAATTGTTTTGAGGCCCTAAACAACATTTTTTGGGCATGAATGCTTCCACAAATAGGAGTCCGATTCGCACTTGATATTCGCTATCAGCAGTGTATTCCTCGGATAGATCTTTCTAACGATGTATCATGTGCGTCAAACGGAGATAGTATGCCAAAGTTACGACCTCGAGAATTTGATGTACCAATTTACCCCAACTGGGCCCATATTCTGGTGTTTCATCTCCTAGGGTTAGGTTTTTGGATGTTTAGGGTTTTCCATTGTTTCTCAGTAATATACAGGCCTTCGAGCCTCATTGTAACAGGCAGTTGAGAGGCTAGTAGCCACCACATCTCTTCTCAGAGATAAGCTACCAGCGCCCTAGCTAGTTTATTTCCATTCTGTCTGTAAGCATTTTTCAGTCATTTGTTATTAATGAAATGAAGTCTTATTTCTGCTGCATATCTGCGTTTATGTGTATTTATGTATTTCATTGTGTTCCTACATAAATCCAGATCAGTGGTATCAAAGTAGTCTGCTCGTTCTCGATCTTTCTTTGCATGTCCCCAACGAGGTCGGGGTATAAGGAGTTGGGGCTCGATCTGGTTGAACCTTTGCAAGATCAATCTCGCGAACCCCAAAAACCACCCATGGGGGAAGAAAAGAAAGATGAGGGAGCATGAGATCCTATCAAAATGTTGCTCAAGGAGGCCCTCGAGAAACAAAGGAACGCGATGATGGACAACTTTGCCCAGATTCTTCAACGGATTCCCACTAGCGGCGCATCGACATCCAACAACCACTCTGGAGGTGCCACTCCTTTTAAGGTACAAGTAAACTTTGACATTCCC
>SNQJ01S0024807.1:81798-117400 GCA_010110895.2 Picea sitchensis | reverse complement strand
TGGGAGGGAGCACTGATGTGCTATTGATTTATGGACAGTCATTTTTTAGTTCGAAAAATGGTCCAAGATGACCAGTTCCTTTCCAGTTCAGAAAGTGGTTTGAGATTTCTGACGGACATGCATTTTCTAGTTCGGAAAATGGTCCAGATCGGACAATCATTTTCGTAATGAAAATGGTTTGATAGTTTGTTGATGTACCATAGACAACGATTCCCCTTGTGCCCAGTGTGGGGGAATGGTCTAGGAAATTCATTCTTCTTGGTAGTCACTCTGAGCAGTGATCAAGTAGAATGGTCTACCTCGCTACACAATCATTCTTTCGAAGTTCACAGTTGTGAGCAGTTTCAAAGAATGGTTCATTTTGTAGGTTGGTGAAGGACAGTAATTTCCATTAGGAAATGGTACAGACAATCATTCCCTAGGGAAGACTCATTCTATCTAGGTTTCACTATGATTAGTGCTTGAGGAATGGCCCAGTTAGGTGAATGGTTTAGGTTCAGCAATTTGGGACATGCATTCCCTAGGGAAAACTCATTCTCTCCAGGTTTCACTATGACTAGTGTCGGAGGAATGGCCCAGTTAGGTGAATGGTCTAGGCTCAGAAATTAGGGAGAGTTATTTTTCTATGCTTGAGAAGAATAGTCCAGATAACCCATGGTTGAGGTTTTACCTTCTGAGGACAGATGGTCTTCTAGATCTCACAAATGTGAGTGGAAGAATGGCTCAGATGACTTAGTTTATATCATTATATTGTTTTATGTAGGTTGATATCAGATGATATGATTGCTATGGAGACTGTATGTCTATGGAAAGTATATGTATGCTACTGTGATGGATTTGTTCCACTGGTTGTGACTATGTGTCACCGATTAAGTAGATGTGTGCTACTTGGTGTGGTTGTGTACCACTAGATAGTAGTTTTGTACTACTATGGATAGACACAGTTGTGTTCTATTGAATGGAATTATTCTGATTGCCATGTAGACTATCAGTAGTGTTGGAAATGATTATCAGCTAGATGGATAGTGAGTGTGTTGGTGGACAAACATTTTCTCGATGGAAAATGGTCCAGGACATTTATTCTTCTAGGATGTATGCCTGGATTAGAAGAATAGTCCTTGTAGCCCATGGCATGGCTTCTAGCATATGTTGAAATAGTTATTCTTCTAGGACATATGTATGGATTAGAAGAATGGTTCTTGTATCACTCTATAGAGTGACTGAATTATTCAACATCATGCCTTATTACTTAGATGGAGTATGTCTTCAAGAGATGATGCAGTTGATGCTATGAGATGATATTGATAGTGATGATGGTGCTCATGATCTAATCATGAGATAGCATGTGTGGCTTTGATGATGCTACCGGTTGAATGGTATGTTTGTGCTCAAGACCATTTCTTTCAATACCTCCCTATCTAGGAGGGAGTGTTGATATTATGGTAGTTGCGGGAGGTATTAACCTAGACGTGTAACCCTAACAAGAATAAAATATTTTGGGAAGAAAGAAGAAACCCTAAAGCATTGGACATAACCCTAGAAGATAAGTCGACTAAAGGAAATATTTAATATTGATTTTTTAGCCTCCAAAATGAGAAGTCGGCCCAAACAACTAAGGAGGAGAAGTATAAGTATAGTACTCCAGAGCTTATTTGAAGGAAACAACTCACAAATGCAGAAATCTAGTGCGCACTATAGAAATTCAGTAAGTGCGCAAGTATGGAGAGTAGATGTAGCTGCAACTACTGCAACTAGTATTTTTAGTTTTAGGCTTGGAATTTCTCTTGGTTATGGTTTGGACTTTCTGTATTGTGTGCTAGCTCTAGAGAGAGGTATGCTACATTGATTGGCTATTAGGCCTATGGTTTGCTTCCAGAATTATTCTCTGTCAAGGTTAAGGTGCTCGAGGGTGGCTTCGGCCTATGGTTGGGTGACAATATTGCTATATTGTCTATGGTTAAATGAGCACACCTATTATTTCTAACAATAGTTTGCAGAATACTTAATTGTAATCCCTTTTTCCAAATAAAATCTAGTTAGTTTAAGGGATGAAAAGTACGATGCATTATCAAAAAATAAAAAATTTAGGACATCAAACCTGGAAATCATAAAATGATTAAGGAAAGAGACCATTTGTTCTTCATTAAATTGCTTAAGAGGAATGGCTTCAATTCATCATGTAAAATAATTTGTCACAATTATAATATATTTTTGGATATATGTAGAATTGGGGTTGATTTCTCCAATAATATCTAAGATCCAGTGCTCAAGTGGACCTTTAACTTCAACAAGTTGTAACATAAACACAAGTTTCCTTTATTTTGCAACACATGTTTGGCATAGTTTTCTTTTCTTGGCATATGAATAAGCATCTCTGAATAAGGTAGACCAATAATATCCATCCCTTATAATCTTATGGGTAGTTGTTTCTCAACCAAAATTTCATGGGTTGATCCATCATGAAGTTGAGCCAAAACCTTATCTACATCATATTTTTCAAGGCATCTTAGAAACACGTTATAATATTTTTTTCTAAACAGTGCTCCATCAATAAGCTTATACTTGATTGATTTTATACCTAAATATATTCTCTTCTTAGGTTATAAAGATTCAACAGAGGAACCATGAGTCAAATAGAACTTGATATCATTATACTAAGAAAAATTTGGTGTTGGTATATACAAAACATCATTCCTTACCTCAAGTTCATTCTCCCAACCACTATGATCACTTACCTGGGAAATTTTTGAATCAACCACTATCTTACACAAACATTGTCCTCGCACAATATTTGTTGGTTTGATTTCAAGGTCATATTAATGGAGTGTGGTTATCCAAATTTCTCTTTTATCTCCCAAATCCTTTTAAACCAACAATTTCCTAATCGAAGGATGAGGTACAATGACCTTTGTGTATGACTTTAGAAGATATGAGAGAAAATTTTTCATTTCTTTGAAAACAACATAAGCTTGTTTATCAATATTAGGATAATTCAATTTTACACCTCCTAAACCAGAACTCATGAAAGATATTGGATTTCTAGACCCTTCTACATTTTTCTGAGTCAAAAAAACTGCATATGACATGTCAGATGCAAAATTATAAAAAATAAAATCTTTCTCAAAATCTAGACTCATCAAAGAAGGAGCTTGAATAATTGCTTATTTAATACTTTTGAAATATTCTCTTTCTTTTTTGTCCCACCTAAATGCAGAGTTATTTTTAGTCATATCTTGTAAAGGCTTAACTATTTCGGTGAAACTAGGGACAAATCTTCTTACGGAATTAAATTTTCCTCAAAAGGATTGCATATTTGTTGGCCCTTGGTTATGGAAGAAAGCGAATATAAAGGAAGAAAGGCAGAGTATGAACTGCGCAGAAGGCACATTGACTAATATTGGATCGAAGTGGTCAAAGAAGCAGAAAAGAAGGAGCGAAGTAAGGGAAAACAAGGCGTTGAACGAGAATATCAAGGAAGATAGATTAGCAAGGAAGATGGATCGTGGACAACTCAGCAAGCGGAAAAATCCACCAATAGATTCTTTGGAGCACCGCGTGCGAAAGAAGGAAATACGGGCTGGTGAAGCCCTGAAAACACGGGTCAAGTTGACCTAGGGTTTTAGGCACCTAGGGTTTTGGGATCTAGGGTTTTGACACCTAGACGTTTGTCATGTAATGTATAAATAAAGGCCTAGAGGACCTGGGATGGGTTCTTTCTGAGTTCGTCATTGTGGGTTAAGAGAGTGATTATTGTTGTTGCGTGAGGAGAGTATTATGTTGTGATAATATTCTTGTATTGTACGATCTTTAGCTGGGTGAGAATATCAACCTTGCCGCTGGGTGTACAGGGAGGGGAGAGAAGAAGAGAAAGAGAGAGATATATGCAAGCTAAGTGCACAGATAGAGCTATATGTTTTCATATAATATATCAAGAAACACAGTTTTGTGGACATAGCCCTAGGGAGAGGGTGAACCACATATATCTTGTTGTCCTCTATGTTTGATGTTGTGTGCTTTACTTTCTGTTATTCTGTTGTTGCATTATTGTGCTAGATTTGGGGTATAACTAGGCGAAGTAGACTTAAGTTGGTAAAGAATAACTATCTCTCTATGTGTTGTTTTGGATCCACTTTTCATTTCCTCTGGTTGTAGACAACAGTGTCTTGCAACCCCCTATTGCTACTTCGGGTGAGAATGCATCTGCTCCGCAGGTGTTGCCGAAAGGGCCAGTAGTTAGGGCTTGTTGGTGCACTATTAGAGTTGAACCCTGGGTCTGCCCTTGTGACACTAAATGGTTCTGTTGTCAGGACCAAGATCTTCTTGAGGGAATGTTAAGGTGGTTTCCATCGAAGACAGAGATTCATAAGTGGATAGAAGAACAAGAGAGAGACTTTGTTGAAGCTCAGAATAAAACCCCTAATATTAGTATAGAGGATTGTTTGGGAAGGTATATCTTTACCGATATACACAAGATTTTCTTTGGAGGAATTCATAAGGAGCTATACGAATGGTTAGCCAAGTTAGCAGATACCCAGTTTGAGATCAGATCTAGACCACCTGTGGTTTGGACATCGATAGTGATCAAGAAGGTCAAGAGAGTTGATAACTCCGTGTCAAGAGAAGTAGATCACTGGTTTGATAGAACTATTGGAGGGTACATTACCGAGTTTTCTATTGACAGAGTAGAGTCATATAGCGAAGCATTGAGGTATTTCTTTAAGGGACCAAGAGGGAAATTTTTACACCTTTTGAAGTTGAAGATAAAGATGCTATTACATGACAAGAACATATTGAAGATATAGTAAGTGGTTAGATTGAAAAGATAATGTTCAAGAATTCAGACAACGACAACGATGCAGACGTGAGACATACACGCAGTGGGAGAACCTTCAGAGAGGTCCCTCTAGTAAACCTGTTTGAGTAGAACCACGAACCACTAGCATAGGATGAAGGGTTCTATAGTGGAGAAGAATAAGAGTTATTGAACGAGGAACATTCAGAGTACACTAGGGAAGAGGAAGAGAAGAATGAAGAACTTCACTGAGAAGAATCATAAACTTTAGGAACTGCACTGACTGTTGAAGTAAGTACTATTATTACTCCTGTTGTTTTAGCTGCGCTAAGTAACCAGTGTAGTCAGAGTTATCAGATCACTCAGAGAAATGTTACCAGCAACTTAGTACATACTCAGTCAAGAAACCTAGGAAGATATATGGTAGATAAAATGAGGCTATCTACCTTTAGAGGAGATGGATCTAAAGATCCTGATCAACACTGGTTTTTATGCAAAGCTGTATGGAGTATTAAGCAAATCAATGATGAAGTTGTTAAGAGAGACCAGTTTAGTACTACCTTGAGAGAGCACGCACTAAGATGGTGCATGAAGTTTGATAAAGGAGTTGTACAACCTAAAATGCTGAGTGATATCAAGACTACGTTGAGTGAAGAATTCCAAAATCCCAAGTCGGATTCATAGTGCATTCAATAAATGAAAGAAATCAAGCAAAGAGTAGCTAAACCTGTTCGGGAGTTTGATCAGAGGTTTAAGACCTGGACAAGATCAAAAGTCAATGTTATGACGAAGCAGACCTGGGCACTGATAGGAAAACCTAAGTTGATTTACTCCCCTATCAGGCTTAGGATAGCTAATCAGCAGACAATAAGACCCTTTGGAAGACTGGAGCATGTCCCTGTGGACATCGACGAGGTAAGGATGTTTGTGGACTTCAAGGTGATTGAGATAGTTGATGATAGTTTTCCTTATCCTGTGCTATTAGGTATTGATTGGGCTTTCAACAATTCGACTGTGGTTGACTTAAAGAAAAGAAGAATGACATTTGAAGGTGATGGCCTTAGGGTCATTGCACCTATGGATCCTAATGAAGGTTGTAGATACACAGAACCCATCATAGAAGAATACTATGCATACGAGCTAGAGAATATATATAAATTGACAGTAAAGAAAAAATATTACATTAATCCTACGACAGATGGGAATTTAAGCTAGAGAAGTGACAATGTCTTCTCATCTGATTCAGATGAAGTACTAGATAATTGGAAAAACAAAATGTATGAAGTTTCTTCCCAGATGTGTGCTAGATTGACCAGGGAAATTCGTTGGATTGGCACAAAAGTAAGTAATCTGCCCACATTTGATGGTTTAAATCATTTAGAAACTTTCTTACTGGAATTTGAATAAATTCTACCAGTACAAAAGAGACTGTTGGCATTGGATGAAGCCTTGAAAGAAATGCCAGCGAGATGGTGGGGAACACACAAGAAGAACATCATGGACTGGGTACAATGTCGCACTTTGATGACAGTGTGATTTTCAGAACAAGTTGAAGGGTGCGAAGTTCGATACACAGGTCAGATTTGTCTGAAGGACGATGTGCGAGGAAGCATGGAGCACCATTCCTCAAGAACAATGGGTGTATAAATTCATTAACACTTTGGACACAATGCCTATTAATTGGTATATTCAAGAAGAACTACACCTCACTACTTTATATTGGTATGGTATGACTCAGAACTTTGTAGATACATTTTTATTTAAGAGTCAATAACCCACAGTAGATCAATCTTTATAAGTTGTAAGAGAGAAAGTCGTTGAGGAGGCACCTAACCTCCCTTTGGAGCAAGAATAAGATGAAAGGACTGCAACTCTTCAGAAATTGCAAGGTTGTTACAATATCAATCTTGATGAAGACGTTGATCCTAAGAATGTGAACATCACAGAGATTGAAGGACATAGAGACATAGAAGGACTAGGATTCAAACTACCCTTCATTGGACAACCAATTAAAATCAAGAAAGTTAACATTGGAACAGATCAAGCACCTAAGCTCGCAAACGTTGAGGATTATTGGGATGATGCCACCATTGATAAGATCACAGAACTACTGCATGAATATCATGACTCGTTTCCAACCAGGTTCACATACATGAAGGGCATTAAAGGGCCCATGGGAGAAATGAAGATTCCCTTGAAACTAGATGCAAGGCTAGTCAAGAAGAGACCTTACATATTGAATCCCAAGTATAAGCAGAAAGTTGGGATCGAACTAGACAAAATGCTGGAAGCAGGAATCATAGAACTTGTTGAAGAATCAGAATGGATTATCCCTATGGTGGTCCAAGATAAGAAGTCGGGAGAGATCAAAATCTGTGTAGACTTGAGGAAACTGAATGATGCCTGCTTATATGATCCATTCCCTACACCGTTTACTGATGAAGTGTTAGATAATGTGGAAGGACAAGAAGTTTACTCCTTCACAGATGGATTTTCAGGTTATCACCAGATCAATATTGCTAAGGAAGATTGCCATAAGACCACATTTGCAACAGAATGGGGTTCGTTCCAGTGCATAGTGATGCCCTTCGGATTGAAGAATGCACCAACCATATTTTCTAGGGTGGTGGTCAAAGCATTCAAGGATTTTTTACATAAATTTTTGGAAGCATATTTTGATGATTGGAATGTTTTTAGCTTATTGAAAAATCATATTGAATGTTTAAGACTAATGTTGGATAAGTGCAGGCAATGTCAGATTGCCTTGAAACTAAATAAGTGTATCTTATTTTCATCCTTTGAAGTGTTGCTTGGCCATATTGTGTGTAAGCAGGGGTTGCTGGTAGATCCTTCGAAGATTGCCATCATTGTTGATCTACCTCCCCCTACTTAAGTTAGACAATTGTGCATTGCGCTGGGACATATTGGATACTACAAAAATTTCATCAAGGGCTATGCACAAATAAAAACACCTATGGAGAAGTTATTAAATAAATATTGTCAGTTTCAATGGTTAGAGGAATGTCAGCAGAGCTTCGACACACTGAAACATAAAATGGTTACTGCCCCTATTCTGGTTTTCCTAGATTGGAGTAAGGAATTCCATGTCCATATCGATGCTTCATCTATTTCATTGGGAGCAGTGTTAGAAAAACCAGGAGCATGAGATATTGACCACCTATTATCCTTTTCTAGTAGGAAGCTCTTCACAACTGAGATAAATTACACTACCACTGAGAGACAAGGTTTAGCCATGGTGGATGTGCTATAGAAGTTTCGACAATGCTTGTTGGGAGGAAATTTTAAGATGTTCACTGATCACTCTGTGTTGAAATACCTAGTCAACAAGCCAGTGTTGGGGGAAAGTATATGCAGATGGATATTATTATTTCAGGAATATGATTTTGAGATTGTGGTCAAGCCAGGGAGAATGAATAAGGTACCTAACCACTTGTCTAGGTTAGAACATGGAGGGGTACTTACTAGCTTAGAGGATACAATATCAGATGCACAGTTGTTGGCCATCATAAATGTTGATGATCACTTCACCGAGATAGTCCAGTTCCTGTCAAC
The DNA here is from genome assembly GCA_010110895.2 of Picea sitchensis. Classification (NCBI taxonomy): domain Eukaryota; kingdom Viridiplantae; phylum Streptophyta; class Pinopsida; order Pinales; family Pinaceae; genus Picea; species Picea sitchensis. The sequence goes on along the minus strand of SNQJ01S0024807.1, from coordinate 109,035 downwards.
AGGAATGGCACCTCGTGAAGATAGAGTCATTTAGAAGAAACAATTGGTAGTTCGTGTTGTAGTTTTTTCACTTATAGATGGATAGGTATATAAGATGGGACCTAATGAGATCTTGTGGAGATGTGTTATGGAGGTAGAAAGACCACTAATTTTTGTATAAGCACACGAGGGCATCACATGAGGACATTATGAAGGAAAAGAAACAACACAGAAGGTTCTCAAAGATGGCCTCTGGTGGACCACTTTACACAAAGATGATAAGGAATACTACAGAGCCTGCGATGTATGCCAAAGAGTTGGGAAACCTTCCAAAAGAGATTAGATGCCTTTAGCATCGCAATTAACATTACAAGAATTTGAGAAATGGGCCATTGATTTTGTGGGACCTATCAACCCACCAGGGAAGCACACAGTAACTCGTTACATCATCACTGCGACAAAATATTTGACCAGATGGGCATAAGTAAGATCAGTTAAGGATTGTAGTGCAACTATAGCTGCACAATTCATATTTGATGATATCATAACCCAATTTGGATGCCTGGATATCCTTATGAGCGATCAAGGTACACATTTTATTAATAAGACTATTGGAGCCTTAACTCAGGAATTTGCAGTCCACCATCATAAGAGAACTCCATACCACCCACAAGAAAATGGAACAATAAAATATTTCAATAAGATCTTGGAGACAACGTTGACAAATATTTTCAGTGTAAACAAGGATGATTGGGATTTGAGAGTACCAACAATACTATGGGCATATCGAACCACTTGCAGGAAGATGACAATGAAGACTCCCTTTCAGTTAGTTTATGGTCTGGAAGCAGTGGTACCTATGAAATATTTGGTTCCTGGTCTAAGAATCACAACATTCACAAATATAGATGACATTGGTGCTGTTCAAAACAGGTTTTTGCAGTTGGTAGAACTGGAAGAAGACATGTTCATTGCAGGATTCCATTAGCAGGTATAGAAGGAACGAGAGAAGGCCTACCACGACAGACATATCAAGAACAAAGCATTTAGGCAAGGATATCTGGTATTGGTATATGACAACAAGTTCATGAAGCATCTAGGGAAGTTCAGGACACATTATCTTGGGCCATATGAGGTTGCCTATGTTACAGAAGGAGGAGTTGCACAATTGAAGATCCTTAATGGAGAATGGAAGGAAGGTTTAGTGAATGGGAGCCGGTTGAAATTGTACTATGAAAACCAACTGCCTCACAAGTCTCAGTAAAAGCATAAGAGGAAGGGTCTAGGTACTAGTTGCAGTTGAAATTGGGTACCAGAGACAGAAAAAAAAGCATGCACAAGGAAAAGAGGGATAGAGCAGGAAGCACAGGCTTCTCCACGCAGTTTGAAGTCAAAGTAAAACAAAAGGTTCAGACTTGCAGTGCCTCGGTATGAGTCACATGTGAGTGTTGGGGGCCTGTTGGCCCTTGGTTATGGAAGAAAGCGAAGATTAAGGAAGAAAGGTGAAGTATGAACTGCACGGAAGGCACATTGACTAAGATTGGGTCGAAGTGGTCAAAGAAGAAGAAAAGAAGGAGGGAAGTAAGGGAAAATGAGTCGTTGAATGAGAAGATCGAGGAAGATAGATTAGAAAGGAAGATGGATCGTGGACAACTCAGCAAGTGGAAAAAGCCACCAACGGATGCTTTGGAGCACCGTGCAGGAAAGAAGGAAAGACAGGCTGACGAAGCCCTGAAAACATGGGTCAAGTTTCCATAGGGTTTTAGACACCTAGGGTTTTGGGATCTAGGGTTTTGACACCTAGGTGTTTGTCATGTAATGTATAAAAAAGGTCTAGAGGACTTGGGATGGGTTCGTTCTGAGTTCGTCATTGTAGGTTAAGAGAGTGATTATTGTTGGTGCGTGAGGAGAGTATTATATTGTGACAATATTCTTGTATTGTAATATCTTCAGCTGGGTGCGCAGGGAGGGGAGATAATAAGAGAAAGAGAGAGATATCTGCAAGCTAAGTGTGCAGATAGAGCTATATGTTTTCATATAATATATCAAGAAAAACAGTTCTGTGGATGTATTCCTAGGGAGAGGGTGAACCATGTATATCTTGTTGTTCTCTATGGCTGATGTTGTGTTCTTTACTTTCTGTTATTCTATTGTTGCATTATTGTGCTAGATTTGGGGTATAACTGTGTGAAGTAGACTTAAGTTGGTAAAGAATAACTAGCCCTCTATGTGTTATTTTTGATCCACTTTGCATTTCCTTTGGTTGTAGACACATGTGTCCTGCAACCCCCTATTGCTACTTCGTGTGAGACTGCATCTGCTCTACAGGTGTTGCCGAAAGGGCCAATAGTTTGGGCTTGTTGGTGTGCTGTTAGAGTTGAACCCTGGGTCTGCCCCTGTGCCAACAATGTTCTTTTTATTATGAGGAAAATAAATTTGTGAAATAGCCTTGGTTCGCTCAGGATCTATTACAATCCTAAATTTTGAAACAATGAAACCCAAAAGTTTACCTTTTGTTACCGTAAACATAGTCATCTTTGGGTTCAAGGAAATTATGTATCTTCTGCATCGATCAAATATTTGTCTCAAATGATGAACATGTTAACTTCTGTATTGGGAATAGACTATAATATCATCCAGATAAACAACCATGGATTTATTTATTATTCCTCTAAAAGCGATGTCCATGGGTCTTTGGAATGTGTCCCCGACATTAATTAAACTGAAAGACACCTTCTGGTATGCATGGGTTCCCAATATAGTCCTGAAATTAGTTTTGATCTTATCTGGTTGTGAAACCAAGATACGATTATAAAAAGAGAAACCATATAACAGGGAAAACATTTCATATCCTACTAACTTTTGCAAAAAAAATTCCATCGGTGGAATAGGGTAGCTATCTTTTTCCAAAGCTTTATTCAAATTCTAGAAATCAATGCAAATTCTAATGTCCTGATTATTTTTCCTAAATAGAACTAAATTAGAAACCCATTGTGAATGCCTAACCATGAAGACAATTTTATCCTATAATAGTTTGTTTAATTCTTTTTTGATTTGAGGTTCGATATTAGGATGGATTTTGCTAAGTTTTGTTGTACAAGATTTGTATCATTTCTAGTAGGAATGACATGTTGGATTACTGTAATGTCACATACTTTGAGATCGAGATAAGCCCATGCGAAGATGTCCTTATATTCCTTGAATTTTTTTATGAAAGCATTACACTCTGAAAGGGAGCAATTTATTCCTAGATTGATGTTTCGGGGATTTTGTTCAGTTCCTAAATTTATTACTTCATATTTCATTGAGGAACTGTGGCTTTACAATTTGTTTTAATTTCAAATTTATCTTGCAAATCATAGAATTTGTCTAAATTTACTACTGCTTTGGAAATTCCATTTTTTGCATTTAACAAACTACATGAAGAAACTTCATTTATTTATTGATTGTGTTCCTTCTATTATCACCAATACTTGTCATGGGAAAAGGGTATCTAGGTCCGCGGCCTGCGCAAGAAGCATCCAAGCCCAACATGTAGAAAGGTTCATTTCGGGCTCAAAATACAAGCAGGCGGGCGGCTTCAGTTTTCAACGGCGTTGATCCATCGATGGAGCAGATTGACGAGCATCGAGTAGTCGAGGCTGTGAAGTTTCCCAAATATTAGTGCCAGGGTAGAGGCCCAAGATCAAAGGTCAAGCAAAGAATTAATCTGGGTCATTCGATCGTGAGACTCATAGGGTTGTTGATTTTACTTCAGCATTTTTAGGAACCGGGAGTTCGAGGTTCTCGTCGACAAGCACACCCATATCTTGAAACCCTGAAGTGTGAAACTCTGATTTCACAATTTTGTGGATCAATGGTTTTCTCGGAGGAGCATCTCTTTCTCCCGAAACGCGAAATCACGAAAGCTCCTAGGAATTGGGCCCACGGTCTTAGCGCTCGATCACAAAGGAAGAAGGTCTGGGAAATGGGGTTAGCACTCATCGCATAGCCGACAGTTCATATGGTCAAGGGAAATATCATGGCCATACATCTCAAAGAAAATATGACCACCGATCTTAGCCACCGTTTCACGATTTTGGGCATCGCGATATTGAAGTCAAGATGGGGCGAAAACTCGCGAAATGAGAAACCCTGAAATATCATGCAGAACTAGCGTGAGGTCACAACCCACAGTCACATGGAAGGTGGACCTAGAGAAAGATAAGCATATGTTCAATCATCAGATGGCTAAATCCTTCTAAGGAGATCATCCTGGCCATCAATTTTAAGGCAAATCCAACCGTTGATTTGGGTGGGCGATTTCGTAAAATCGCGTGTCGGGAATTCTGAAGCTTAGCATGTGGGAATCCCCGATAACCAAAATTTCGAAACACCTTTGGAGAGAGACGCTAGGTCATGGCCCTGGGTTACATTGAGGGTGGATCCATAAGAAAGGGAAGCTAGCCTCTGAGCCTTAGAGAGCAGGCACATGGTCGTCTCCTAAGCATTTCGTCTCGGCCACTCCCTGGGGAAAGGCAGTTAATGTAAATTGAGAAGGTGGATGAAACCTCGGCTCCATCCATAAATGGAAGGCATGGAGGGTCTGGAGAAATTAGCTCGTGGTACCCCTGTGGATATGTTTTCCTACAAGATCCATGTCGATCTGATCCAGTGTCAGACAAGAGACTGTGTGCATAGTCTGCAAAAACATTATGCACACGTAAATATTTGAATGTAATGAATCAACCACTCTTCTGTTGTCAGTGGCGAGTGGATCTGAGTATATAGGAGTCATTTTGATACTTTGTAGGGGGTCTCTGGTTGAGAAGAAATCCCATTTTGTAATATTTTTAACACTAGAGCTGTGCCTAGTTATGTAAGAGATTTGAGATTGTTAGTTAATAGAAGACAATTTCTTTGCATCTCTTTGTAAACACTGTGTTAAGACACTCAGAATTGGAGGATCCAATTGAGGGTTGTCATGCTGCTATAATGTAGGTTTTATTACACTAGCATAGTGACCAGTTTTAATTAGCTCCCCTTGTTATCTTTTTCCCTCTCACACCGAATGGATCGGAATTGGAGGATCCAGTCTAGCTATTGCAGTTGCAGGATGATGGAAGTTTGATCATACTGCAGTTGTAACTGTGTCCTTTGTAGACACATTTCAGTGTCTGAAATTTGGTTTCGAGAACATCATCGAGCCTGAGTTTTTCCCCTCGAAGCTACTGGAAATATGAATGCCCATATCAGTTTCGTTTGTCTTCTCACCATGTCTTCCCTCTACTCACTTTTAAACTCAACTCACTGAATGAAGTTAATGTGGCCCTCACTTCCCTGTGCATTTCTTGTCTGGTTCTGTGTTGTAACATCATTCTAGTGTTGAGTTTTGTCCATTTACCTCCAACCTTTTAAACCAAAAACCAACAAACAATGATGGGTATCAGGGTTACCTCTTCTGCAATCCAGAGGTGACTTCTGGTGCTAACATTTATGGCATCGTTGCCGGGGATGAAATTGAAGACTTTCCCTGGGTAGAACGACAACAAAATTCTGATTCTGAAGGTGCATCATAAATCATAACCTTTGAATATTTCAATTATGCACCTGGCGACTCCACTGAGGTGAATCCCCTGATCCGACCCCACTGTTTCAGTTGTGGCTGCCTCAAACACACCTGAAAGTTGACCCAAAGGAGTTTTCTCGAGAAGGTTTTTAGCACCTTCTTTCTTAGCCTGAGAATTTCCCTGGGAGATCAACAATGATTAGATCTGGCCTTTGATAGTGAATAGAGACGAGACACATTCAAAGTTATGCATATTTCACCTGGTGACTCCATGGTTGAAGAATCGATTGGCAGCTCCACTGGTTTGATATGGACAAAATCTTGTCTCGGAGGTTTGCTCCTTTTAAATTTTCTGTTGTTCCTGGTTTTCCTAATGTTGCCCCTATTGTGGATGAATGGGGTGATTATTTTCCCATATTTAGAGGGAAAGTAGAGGAAAACCCTTCTCAACATCTCTGTGAGTTTCATGAACTCATGCATCAATGGGATATACATCACGAGGATGTATTATTAAAAATTTTCATTCTCCACCCCTTGCTAGCATCTCCTCTCTGAGAGAGTTTCATGCAGCCTTCAGTAGGCACTTTCAAAGGAATTATTCCTCTGAGTTAATCTGTCATAATTGTTGTGAGGAATATGAAGTCCATGATCAATATGTGGTGTTGTATTATGAAAGATGCAAAGATGAGGACCATGAAGAGGAGGATGCTCTAGGCGAGTTGACAGAGCTGGTGGAATATCTCTCTGCAAAGATAGAAGAGTTGAATTTAGATCATGACTATTACCTTTTTGAAGAAAATATAGAGGATTTTCCAGTTCTTGAAGTTGTTTTTCTTGGCGGCCCTACCGATGAGGGTAGTATTCAAGATTCCATGGTGGTAGAGACATTAGTTTCTTCCCCTCATAATCCTGTTGTCTCAATTTTAAAGGAACGAGCCATTGTGGAGGGGGATTCTTCTCTTTTTATTCACTAGATTTCCCATGATGTGTTTACATTTGGGAATGAAGAGAAGGATCGGGAGGTCAGTCCACTTTGGCCTGTTGTCCCTAGATTTGAGGATTATCCAGATGAAGAGCAGTAGCGCCCCACATCATAGTTCACTGACCAGAGAAGAAACCAACTTGTATATGACAACTACGAGTCAGATTCTGAGCTGGATGTGCAGGATTTGCAAGGGCACACAACTGAGCCCTGTCCTCTATCCATTAGTGAATATTTTCATGAGGAAATTATCCAGCTTGAGCAACATGATGAAGAGCAAAGTTTCCCCTCGGGTCCTATTTATGATGATTACGATTCTGACCCTTGGGAGAGCTAAGAAGAAGAACCAGAGGAGCAACATTTTATTTCCTGTTTAGAACTTGTTAATGAGTAGCCATTGCCTGAGATCATTCAGTCTGTATCGATTGTTCACCCTTCTGGGACTACCAGAGAGATTCAACGATGTGTGAGCAGCTGTAGAGAAGATCAGGCTACATGTTACAATTTTTCCAGGATCTGCCACCCATTCTATGAGCCTGTTAGTGAGTACATGGAGTGGAATTTCCTTCATATCTTGGAGTCACCCAATTTGATCTCCATTTCATCCCTTGGAGATAAGTTGAAAGATGTAACAGTTCTTCTATCATGGTTGCATCATTTGTTACCAATCATTGACAAAGTCAAGGAGATTCCAATTAGGAAGTTGCTTGAATGGATATGGTGGAAATTTTCTTTAACCTAGCACCATGTAAAATCTGATTAGTTTAGGTCTGTACATAGATAAGCTCTTAGGAGCGCTTGTTAGTTTGTTTTCATTTTATTTTTTGGCCTGTATTTTTCAGTAGGATGTTTTGGGGCTCGACTCCATAATCCAATGCTTAAGGAAACTGGAACTACTTGTTCTTGGTAGCTTGCAAGGAGCATGCCATCCCCCATGGAGCCAAATGTTATCACCAATACTTGTCACAAGAAAAAGGTTATCCAGGTTCATGGCCTGCGCAAGAAGCGTCCAAGCGCAACACGCAAAAAAGTTCATTTCAGGCTCAAAATACAAGCAAGAGGGCGGCTTCAGTTTTCAATGGTGTGGATCCATTGATGGAGCAGATTGATGGGAATTGGGTAGTCGGGGCTGCGAATTTTCTTGAATATTAGTGCCATGACAGAGGCACGAGATCAAAGGTCAAGCAAAGAATTAATCTGGGTCGTCCGATCGTGAGAAGTAGAGGCTCGTTGATTTGAATTCAACATTTTCGGGAATCGAGAGTTCGTGGTTCTTGTTGAAAAGCGCACCCATAGCCCGAAACCTCGAAGTGTGAAACCCCAATTTCATGATTTCATGGATTAGAGGTTTTCCCGAAGCAACATCTCTTTCTCTTGAAACGCGAAATCTCTAAAGCTCCCAGGAATTGGGCCCACGGTCTTAGCGCCCGGTCACAAAGGATGTAGGTCTGGGAAAGGGGACTAGCGCTCATCGCATAGCTAGCAGTTCGTATGGTCGAGGGAAATATCGTGGCCATCCATATCTAAGAAAATATGACCGCCAATCTCAGCCACCATTTCGATTTCGGGCATCGCGATATCGAAGTCAAGATGGGGTGAAAACTTGTGAAATGGGAAACCCTGAAAGATCATGCAAGATGAGTGTGAGGTCACAACCCATAGTCACATGGAAGGTGGGCCTAGAGAAAGATAAGCACTTGTTCAATCATCAAATGGATAAATCCGACTAAGGAAATCATCCTGGTCATCAATTTTAAGGCAGATCCAACCGTTGATCTGTGTGGGCGATTTCGAAAAATCACGTGTCGGGAATTCTGAAGCTTAGCATGTGGGAATCCTTGATAACCAAAATGTCGAAACACCTTTGGAGAGAGGTGTCAGGTCATGGCCCTGGGTTACATTGAGGGTGAATCCATAAGAAAGGGAAGCTAACCTCCGAGCCTTAGAGAGCAGGCACGTGGTCGTCTCCTGAGCATTTTGTCTTGACCACTCCTCGGGGAAAGGAAGTTAATGTAAATTGAGCAGGTGGTTGAAACCTCGGCTCAATCCATAAATGGAAGGCATGGAGGGTCTGGAGCAGTCAACATGTGGTACCCCTGCGGACAGATTTCCCTGCAAGAGCCATGTCAATCTGATCCCATGTCAGACAAGAGACTGCATGCAAAGTCTACAAAAAAATCACGCACATGTAAATCTTTGAATGTAATGACTCAACCATTACTTTGTTGTCAATGGCGAGTGGATTTGAGTATATAGGAGTCATTTTTGATGCTTTGTAGGGGGTCTCTGGTTGAGCAGAGCTCCCATTTTGTAATATGTTTTAACACCAAAGTTGTGCCTGGTTATGTAAGAGATTTGAGACTATCAGTTAATAGAAGTCAGTTTCTTTCCATCTCTCTATAAACATTGTGTTAAGACACTCGGAATTGGAGGATCCGGTCGAGGGTTTTCATGCTGCTGTAATGTAGGTTTGATTACACTAGCGTAGTGACCCATTTTAATTAGCTCCCCTTGTTATCTTTTTCCCTCTCGCACCGAATGGCTCAAAATTGGAGGATCTAGTCGAGATGTTGCAGTTGTAGGATGATAGAAGTTTGATCATACTGCAGTTGTAACTGTGTCCTTTGTAGACACATTTTAGTGTCTGAAATTTGGTTTCGAGAACATCATCGAGCCTGAGGTTTTCCCCTCGAAGCTGCTAGAAATCTGGATGCCCATATAAGTTTTGTTTGTCTTCTCACCAAGTCTTCCCTCTACTCACTTGCTGAAGTTAATGTGGCCCTCACTTCCCTGTGCATTTCTTGTCCGGTTCTGTGTTGTAACATCATTATAGTGTTGATTTTTTTCCATTGACCTCCAAACTTTTAAACCAACAACCACCAAACACTGATGGGTATCAGGCTTACCTTTGTCACAATCCAGAGGTGACTTCTGGTGCTAATACCTTCTTGTCTAATGAAATTTATAATTTGGCCATCATCATAGAAGACCCTCCAATTTGTAATGTTGTCTAGCACCAAGGGCCTAAAAATAAATTCAACCAAAAGTTTATCAGGAGAAAAATCTGTTGAAGGAATTAATATGGAAGCGACATTAGATAGTAGATTGGCTTCAGTGTTTAGTGCTTGAGGCACAACGATAATATCAAAATCTTCAAAATTAGCAATTAAATTCATTAACTCTCATTTATAGTTTTTAAGGATATTAGAAAACAATGAATCATGTTCTTAACATGTTTGGTTACGATTTACAAATCGCCAGCTACTCTTATTGTTTTTATTTTAATATCTATTTCTTTTCTGAGACCTTGAATAAGAGCCTCATAATCTGCAGCATTATTGGTGCCATAGAACTTTAGTAAACAAGCTATCAAATTTTATTCCTTGAAGGGTATTTAAGAATGCATACAACACCTACACCTATATTAGATTTAAAAACATCAAAATATAAAGTCCAATATTATTTATTTTTATCTGGATCAACCTCTTCTAATTTAGAACAATCAGATTCTAGAACCTAGGTAAAATGTAAGATTTCGGAACACAAACCTAATTCAAGAAAAGATGAAGGTTCCACAAAAAAATTCCCAAAGAATCAGTCAACACAAAAATTTCCCAATGTAGATTCTATGAACATAATTGGTTAATTGGGGTCAATCAAATTTCTAACAGTATATTTCATATGATTTTCTCATTTTACCTTTATCTAATTTGGTCGACCATTAAAAGGTAACCAAAGATGTGACCAGTCAGTCAAAAAATAACGATGTAGGACTACTATGATATCAATGGTTTGATGGACTTTTGGATTCAAGGATAATCTAATAAAAATATTTTCAATTCTCCTAGTACTTTAACACTTGACCTATCCAATTGTACAATTTGTATAGAAGACTTCTTGGGCTCTATGTTAAGCTTCTTGCACACCGAATAAGGAATGACATTTGATGAGGCCACTGAATCTACTAAAAATTTATGTAAGTTCCTATTTAAAATATCAAAATTCAAGATAAAAGGAGGAGTATATGAACCAGATTTATCTCCAATTATAGTAGCATTTACATTATATGAAAAGGTTTTAGCTGATTTTTCTTTTCCATAATTTAACCGAAAGGCATGAATCAACTGATTTTTCTATTGTGTTAATTTGGATAATTCATAAAGAGAAATATTAGCTCTTGTATTTTTTGTGTCCTCTACAAGATCATAATCTAGAGTATAAAAAAAAAAAACATATGGTTTGTTTTGAGAAGATCTCACATTATTTGATGAAATAGACTTTTTGGAAGGGGAGGGAGTAGTTGTTGTTTCAGGAGTGGAAGGGATGCCTTTACTTCTAGTTTGGGCAAGACAAATTTATTCATATATTTCTTCATCATCATCATTAATTATCCCATGAGTAACATCCCATAGGACGTTGATTGATGACTCAACATTTTGATCGTTCATGTGCTCATCTTGACTTGTTTGTCCTTCTTCATCTTCTTCCATTGCAACAAAAACTTTAAACATGTTAATAAATGTTGGACAATTTTTCTCAAAATGATTAGCCTCATGTGCTCGACAATAATGACCTTGAGAAAAAAAATTGATATGTATTTCCTTAGGGGGATTATTTGGATTATGAGGACATGGAGGATTTCTCCTAAAAGGAGGTTTCCAAGATCTCCTGTATGATGAACTTTCTCCTAAATTTTTCTTGAGATATACAATATCATTAGTCAATTTATGATCTGGATTTAGGAGCAGAACGAACTGATTAATAGTCTGAATAAAATAAAAACGAAGATATGAAGCATAACACAGATATCTAGTGAACAATATCTTCTATTGAATAATGAAATAGGTTGAAACTGTAAAATTGCAAAACTGAAACACTTGCTCGAATGGTGGTAGTTATCTTTGAGAAGAGGTGTGGTTGCTATGCGCATTCGTCTGAGCATAATGAATTACAATGAGGCTCTAGATGCATTTTTTATATCATTCATGAATTCCAAAACCCTAGACATCCAAAAACCTAACCCTAGGAGGTGAAATGTCAAAAGTCATGTGGGCCCCTATGGGTAAGTTGGTACCTCAACTTCCCGTGGTTGTAATTTTTGCATACGACCTCCGTTTTAGGTGTGTGATAGCCCGTTGGAAAGGTCTTTCAGAGAAATACACATTTCTCCATTAAACTCTAAATCTGTCTATAGTTTGACTATGGAAAGCAAAAAAAAACATTGTTTAGGCCTTCAAAATGGCCCTGAAAGTACAACAAGATGTGATGACATGAAAACATACAAAATAATTCAGTTGGTTTAGGTGAGAGGCCACCAATATCCACCTAGAAGATGTGTAGGGATTTAGACATCCCCAAAATTTTAAAACCCAGAATTAAAAAGAAGTACAAAATAACATGTTGAACTAAAAATGGACAAGAGAAGCCAATTGGAATAGGTGGGTGGCCACCAATAGCCAACTGGATCAATCCTCCCCCCTTAGGAAGCAATGGTCTCCATTGTGTTGATTTCCCCCATCAGGTGAGGAAAATTCTGCTGGATTTGGCCCCGAGTGAGCCATTTGCCTTGGTGTAGGAGTTGCCCTACCTTGACAACCCGATAAAGGTGGATCCTCTGCTGGTGAGTGCCCTTTACCTGTGTGTCCACTATTTGATCAGTGGATGCTTATTCCATGCAGTTAGGGTTGAGCTTTGTGGGTGTCAGTTGTTCAACGATCTCTGATGTGTCTAATAATGGTGGAAATATGGTCAAAGGAGGTCCACATTGAACATTGGGTGCAGGCCAAGGAAGGGTGGAGTGTTGAGCTCAAAAGCATTGCTAGCCACAACCTTGGTGATAGTGTAAGGCCCATAGCTAAGGGGGAGGAGATTCTGATGGGGCCCTATGAGACACTCCTTTTGCAAATGTAACCATACTTTTTCACCAACCTGAAACTGGTGTGGTACCCTGTATTGATCATGTAGTTTCTTGTACTTAGCATTGGATTTATGAAAAATCTCCTAGACCTGTTGGCGTATGTGATGAATCCACTCAATGAATCTGGTGGATTTTTCAACCAAAGACTGATCATGGGAAGATTTTGTCTGTGTGGCGACAAGAGGATGTGCAACATCAACGGGTCCCAAGGGTTGGAATCCCAACCCCACCTGAAATGGGCTACAACTGGTGGAGCTATGGAGAGACATGTTGTAACTATGTTAAACATAGGGGAGACTCTCATCCCATGGACGTGGATTCTTAGATTTGTACATGCGTAGGATGTGCATAATCATATGATTGAAGAACTTTGTTTGGTTGTCTATTTGGGGGTGGAAAACAATGGATTTTATGAGCTTGGTGTCCAACAATGACCAGAGACCTGACCAAAATGTGTTGAGGAACCTATTGTCCCAGTCGGAGATGATGGTATGTGGTATCCCAAAGTGGACTCACACTCGTTTGAAGAAGATCTTGTCATTATCTGCCACTATGATATTCTTCTTCCAGGCTGTGAGTATGGCCATCTTCAAAAACTGATCAACGACCACAAATACGCAGTCATTTCCTTGGCTAGTGGACGTAAGGCCAGACATGTAATCCATTGAGATGGATTCTGAAGGCTTCTCGGGAGTAGGAAGAGGGGTGTATATGTATTTCTTCTTGATGGTTGGGTTGGAAATGGCATAGACAATGCAAGATATGATATACTTGCTGATGTCCTGTCGAAGTTTTGGCCAATAAAAATGTTTCTGAAGAACGACCACAGTTTTCTCCACACCAAAATGTCCTACCATCCAACTGTAGTGGGATTACCAAATCAACTTTGCATGATCGCTTGTAGGAACACATAGATTGCCTAGGTGGCATAATAGTTTGTCTTAAATGTGAAAATCAGTGACAGTTGCGCCTATACCCAAGATCTTATAGGTGGTGGTGAAGTCCAGATCTTGCTGATAAATTTGGGGCCACTCAGATGCTTCATGTCCACAGGAATGGAGCATAGTGGTGAGTGCAGCCACAGGAGGTCAACTGAGGCAGTCAACAACACGATTTAAGATATGTGTCTTATACTTGATGTTGAGATGGAACTACTGCAGGTAGGTGGACCACTTCTGATGGCAGTTGTTATGCAATTTCCCCTGTGTCTGTATGAACTGTAGAGGCTTGTGATCAGTGTGTATGATCATCTTCTTTCCCATAATGTAATGTTTCCATTGACGATAGGCTTGTACAATGGAATGCATTTCCTTGTCATAGGTGGGGTATTTTTGGATAGTATCTGAGAGTGTCTCACTATGGTATGCCATTGAATGACCGCGTTGAGTGATAACTGCGCCCACAACATAGTCAGATGCATCAGTATCAATATAGAAGGGTTGTTGTAGATCGGGAAAGGAGAGTACTGGAGCTGAGAACAAGTGATGTTTTAGATCATCAAATGCTCATTGTTGTTCCTTCCCCCACACAAACTTGGCCTTGCCACCACCCTTGGTCACCTGGTTAAGGGCCCATGCAATATTGGAGAATCCCAACATGAACCATTGGTAGAAGTTGGCTAGTCCCAAGAAGATCTGAAGCTCGGTCAATGTGGTTGGGGCTGGCCAGTCACATATGAATTGGATCTTAGCTGGATCAACATGTACCCCATGCTCATTAACAATGTAGCCCAAGTATTGGACCCTGTTCATGCAAAAAGAGCATTTTTCCAAGTTGGCATATAGCTTGTGCTACCGCAGAGTGCTCAAAACCCGTTGAATATGCCGCATGTGATCCTCCCACGTTCTGTTGAAGATGAGGATGCCATCCAAATATACCACCACAAAGGAGTTGGTGAAGGGTCTCAATACATCATCCATTTACCTCATGAAAGTGGTTGGTGCATTTGTTAATCCAAAGGGCATGACTAGCCATTCGAAGAGACCTTCTTTAGACTTGAAAGTTTTCTTCCATACATCAATTGGTTCAATGGGAACCTAGTGGTAGCTAGACTTTAGGTCAATCTTGCTGAAGAAATTTTCTGCCTTGAGTTGGTCAAGAAGGTCATCAATCTTGGGAATGGGGTATCGGTTCCAAACTGTGATTTTGTTTAAGGCATTGTAATCAATGCAGAGTTGCCAAGTCCCATCCTTATTCTACACTAGTACAATCGAGATTCCGCAAGGGGAGGATTTGGCTCTGATGTGCCCTTTCTATACAAGCTCTTGGATCTAACGCCTGATTTCATCATTTTCCATCAACGAGCGACAATATATTGGCCCATAGTTAGATATGCATCGGGGGTTATATCAATTGGATGCTTGACTTTGTAGTGTGTTGGTATCCCTGTACGTGAGGAGAAGATGTCTCTGTATTCTTCCACGATCCCGTCCACTTGATTTTGATGAAAATAGAGGCTCTTTGTAGAGGCCATGGATGTGGTGGTGACCTTCTGCTTACTGTGAGAATGGATCACAAAGAAGACGAATTTCCCAGTCTGTGAAATGACCTTACTACATTGCTTAGTAGAAATTAAAGAAATATCAGTAGGTGATGCTACCTATGGTATCCTCTATAATTGTCTACCCAAAGTAATAATAACATTGCGTGGTCTAGACTCATACACAACATGACGCTTCCACAAATATGGTTGTCCTAAAAGAACATCACAACTTTCAAGGGGAGAAATATCACACAGTACATCATCTTTGAAAGGCTTGTTGTCGTAGGGAAGACGACACTGTTGGTTGACACAGAGATCTATTCCTTGGCAAAGCTAGTCGATGGTGTAGGGTTGCGGGTGTAGTGTAGTTGGAAGGTCCAGCTACTTGACGACCTATGCTGAAATCAAGTTCTTCTGACTACCGCTATCAAAAATGAAATGAAGCGGAGCCCCCTTTACCCACATTTACGAGTGGAAGAGGAGTTCCCCTTCTTTTGGTTCTTCTAGTTCTCTTGGCCGGACTTTGGTGGTAGTGAAAGTGGCACTGGGTTCAACATTGATAATCCACTTCCCTCATTTAGGGTTTGATTTGCAATCAGAATCAACCTTTGACTCGGAAGCCTTCAGTTCAGCCATGAGTGAATGCTTGGAGCGACATTCTTCGGTTTTTTTCCAAGGGATTTTATGGTACTCACACCATTTTCCCGTGTCCTTCTTCGTCTTCTCATTGCCCTTCTTATGTTGCATCTTGGACTGATTGTCCTGAGGGTGGCCATCTTGACTTGGTCCCTTGTTGTGTGGGTTGGGGCCACCTTTTCCCTGCTTCGGCTCTGAGGGGTTTGTAGATCCAAACTCGTGCCTTTTCTGCTTAAATTTTTTCTCGATATTGACAACGTATCTGTAGGCCGTGCCCAATGAGGCGATGTCTAGAAAATCCATTTATGTTTGAATGTATCTATGCAAACAACTGCGATATATGAGCATCATATGATTCTCAGAGTCTTTGATACCCAAATTGGTGATCATGGTATGGAAAATATTGGTGAAATTTGGTACTTTCTGGTCCCTTTCTTGACGTAGGGTGATCCATATGGTGTACTCGTCCTCGTAGCTTCCAATATGGTAGTATTGTTATTTAATGGCATCCCGGAAGGAAACCCATGTAGGGGCCACCACAAACATTGCAGATTCCTCTACGACCCTTTTCTCAGAGTAAATATCACACCAGTATTTAACATGGGGAACGACCTTGAGGAGTGCAAAAGTGATATTTTTGCTAACAGAAAAATTGTGGACCGAAAAATACCCTTCAAGAAAATTCAACCATTTATCTACAACATATGCATCTATCAGTCCTACAAATAATGGAATATCAAAATTTACATGTACATAATTCTCTCCTAAAATGATGGAACCTATTGGAATCCCTCACTATAATTTCCCATTCAACAATCTTTGAAATAAATTTGGTAGCAATATGGTAGTCACCAAAAACATGAAGTTTCTTTGTGATTCAGATAGGTGTGCCAGGCCTTGTGCTAATAAATCCAAATACAATGGCCAACCTTTCACTGTGACTTTTAACCATCTCTTCTTTCAACTCTTTCTCCAGATCATGTAGCACAAAGTTTATATCAAGAACATACCCTGCCTCTTCAATCTTTTCAACCAAGCTATCCATCATCAAGTATATTTTATCTACTTGTGGATGGGATCTGTCTATCACTCAAAATTCATGTGTTATATTAGTTATTTCAATCCAACTACATCCTGTATTCTTTTTCAAACCCTTGTATTTCATCATTGTTCTCACATTATCTAAATTATCTCACTTGCTAGTAGTGGAAAATACATTTGATAGAAGTACACAATATCCAAGATTATAAGTATCTAATTCAAGAAGGTGTCCAACAACACATTCTATGAGTTTTATATTATCATGAATTCTACATATCCCAAGCAATGCAACCAACACACAAGTATTAGGTCGACGATGAAAGCATATTGCTCCAACCTTGGAGTGATACAATAATATTGACTCATGCAATCAAATTATTTATGTCCTTCCTCCATTAGACCTGCATGACTACATGCAACCAAAAATGAAATGAAGGTTATATAGTCTGGTATCACATCTTCCTATCACATTTTTTGAAATAATTTGAGGGCATACTCATCATGTCCATGGATGGAATACCTAATAATCATTGCATTTTATGAGACATCTCTCTGAGGAATTTGGTCAAACACTTGGCATGCATCTTCAATGTTCCCACATTTATTATACATGTCTGTAAGGGCACTTCCCATGGAAGAATATTATCTCTATATTCGAGAAAACACTTATGGACACACGATCTAAATGAGGAATTTCTGATTTCTATTTGAATTATGTACTGAACATGAAAAAAATGTTAAAATTATAATGCTATGACAATAATGTAACTTAAACTTTTGGAATATTCAAAGGAAAAAACCTGATTTGAATCCTCATATATACAATTGATTCATCTCATAAAGAAATAATTTTTTACAGTTCATTATATAATGCTTGCCAAGAATCGATTCTTACCCTCTCAAGTTCATTCAATCTTCTAGGACAAAAAATTCCAATGAACAAGCCAACTGCGACCATAGCCATGGAAAGGGGATACAATCCATCCACAATGGTAACACATGTCCCACCTGCAACCTACATGGATTTTCAATGCCACAACCTACTTTCATTGAGAAATATAGTGAAGAGTCACCATTGGATGGATTTGGTCCAATACATTTTTGAAAATTTAGAAAGTCTATCAACAAGAAGAATTTTGTTTTTGGAAAATTTAGAGCCTATCACTACTAAGAAGAAGAATTTTGTTTTGTCCATGCATGTCAAAAGTTAGCCATTGTATTCAGTAAAGTCAAATATGTTCCACCCATTGATGAATCATTGATACCAACAAAGAATGTGCCCTGAAACTTAGAAAACAAGAACACATTATTAGACACCTCTAGGTTATGGAAGCAATGTTTTTAAATATACCTCTTTTACAATGAATATTTAGTCCTTGCCTTGATGCAAGAAGTAAAAACGATACTGGAACAAAAGGAAAACTAAAAATAAGCAGTGGGAAGATAGAAGGCTGTAGTACAAAAGATAAGTTTCACATTCATTTCACCAATAATGATAAAGCTTCATTAGTGTTGCTAAAAGTAAACCTTAATTTGATGTCCATTGTCAAGTGTGGATTTCACTTGATGTTGCAGGTTTAACATAATGGTAATACAAATAAATAATACGTGTGCACAATGAGTTACAATATGATATAGGCACAAACACAATAATATAATACCCACATACAAGAATGGAAAGTTCCAAGATATCAAGTATGTTAAGAATAGAGAGGATATTGTTGTAATGTACATATATGGATCACTTTTCATTGTATTTCCTATTTATAGAAGTACAAAATTGGTGGAGAGTGTTAATATTTGATCAAGTTACCTAGAGTTACAATTCCCCTATGAATTTTGGTAGGTGATCAAGCCCCCTATGATTTTTCTACAATGAGATGAGAACAATTAAGTGAAAAGTGTAAATTACAATTATGATACATACAAGAACAAAGTAAAATGGGAAATTAAGGGCCAAGTCTCATCAATTCTTCCCTGCTAAGAGGAAATTCTTCCTTGGTATCTACTTTCTAGCAAAGCACAACATAGTTGGTAGGAATCCAGTAGAAAAAAATGAATATGAATATTTCACTTGAATCCAATTCATACTTTCATAGGACCATTCCCACATTTAAATACTTTTCTTAACAATTTCTGCTATATCAATTTTTCCAGTGTTGGGGAGTTGGTGGGGGTGATATTTTTGTCCCAATTCTAACTTTGGTACTATACTTTGAGAGTAGAAATGTAGCAACACTATTGGATTCTATGATACTAGGAGGATCATTTTCCAATGTGATATTTTGTGTCCCTTAAAGGCATCCTACAATTAAACATAAGCCTCTCATAGACTATGACGTTGTCTTTCTTCTACAGCCTAACATCCTTTTCGACATAAGCTTGGGTGTTATCTTTAATGTTATGTTTCCAAAATGGCTTATGATCACATCCTTTCTTGCTTCATTTTTCTCATTCATTTCCTTCACCAACTGTAAAGCTACAGTCACATACTATCGAGCAGAGACAATTCTTTATCAAAGTGATATGGAAAGAACCATTACAAATGAAATGAATTTTTGTACCCTGGAAGAGGAGATACCAACAAAAACAAATTCTTTGCCAATCCATCAGAAAGCATTGTAAATGTGACCACATCTCCTAACGATGATTCCCACATTGAAATTTTCCAATCCATCAGAAAGCATTGTAAATGTGACCACATCTCCTAACGATGATTCCCACATTGAAATATGCAAAGAAATGATGTTTTTTCCCTTGAAAATTAGGGGGTTAAGTGCTCCCCATTTAAAAAATGTGATTGAACATCTGGTTCATGTGTATAAGCTATACATGTTAATGATTCAAGAAACCATGCATCAGGGACAAAGGGTGAGGAATTTGTTATATCCTTTGTTAAAGGGTTGTTAGATTGAATTTCTACAATTTAGAAGACTAATAATAGGGTTACAACATTTCAAGAAATAATAATAGAAGGTGTGAACTACTCCAATCAGTGATATATAGCCCCACATAGGGAAGCTATTGTTGATATCATTTGAATCACATAACACTTTCCAAGATTTTTTGATGATCTGTAATAGAGGGACTTATATTCCACTTCACCAACACAGAACTGATGCAGAAATATCTTTCTTGTTTTTGGTATGATTTGTCCTTTGCAGGATACTAGGCCTCTACCCTCGACCTTGGGATATTTGTACTTCTATGATTTTGTATGATGGTTGTAATGTATTTGTTCTCATCAACCAACCAATAGCCTAATGTGGTCTGGTGTAATTTGCACGCAACAACTAGTGAGTAATGGTAAGGGTAAATAAGACTCTGAGTGGTTCTCCGAATTTGATCCCAACAGAAAAAATGAAGGTCTCTACTAGTTATCTTCAAGTCTTGGAAATTCCAGAGAACAATTCCAACAATGGAATAAAAATACACTCTAATATGTTACTAAAATTCGTGCAACTCCTTCAAGCCTCTATTTTGCAACTTCTATAACCAAGAATATATCTAAAAAACATAAAAATACCAAAACCATTCTCAGGAAAAAAAAAGGCAATATTCAAATTGAGTATTCCAATAAGCTAGGTTATTTGTCACCATTACTTTACTCTCTTAGGTTAAGTTCCCTCTTAGACATCCATTTGCACTTTCCAATTAAAAATTTAAATATAACCCAAACAATTTTGATAAAAACTTAAATATAACCCAAACAATTTTGATATGGAATGATATGTTGATACAACACTCCAAGTTGACAAAGGAGGAAGAAAGATGTAAAACAATAATTGGAGAAGGAAGGAATGTGCCCAGATAGTTAGTAGTGCAACACACAAGGAGACAGATACCACCCAAACATGGCACGTATGGCCCACAGGACTGTGTACAGTCTATGTGGAGCCTCCCACAAGCTCTGCATGATTTGAAATTTTAAATCACTGTTGAAAAAGAGGCTTACATCCTAAACGAGAGCCCATTCTCTTCCCAATTCGCCCAATAGACAGTTAAAATGTCTAGCTACTCAACATAATGTCAGACAATTGATTAAAATGTCCAACTATTCATTAAAACACCCAACACGTTTAGCCACTCATTAAAACAATCAAAGATGTGTAAAAACTCCTAGGAATACAAAAAATTGACCTAGAGCAAAGAGAAATCCCCATCAGGGATTAAAAATTCTACTCAAACAAATAATAACTCGTCCCAACAACAAAAAATTGACCCAACCATTAAAATTGACGGTCTAGGGAACAAGGGAGTCTTTTACACAATGTGTATGACCTGTGGGTGAAAATAAAGACCCAAGTAATAGTTGTATTGTTCAAACTAGAGAGGAATTGACCCATTCAGAGTGAATTTCGACCTAGGTGAGCTCAAAAGTGAGCAGTGGGCTCAAGGGGAAGGGAAAAACACCCAACAAATATAATTTTTTTTTGGCAACTTCTTGTTTGATTGTAGCAGCCAAAATAAAAGAGCCATAGATCTCAATGCTTCATGGAATGGACGGCCTGAAATATTTAGCCATTTTTTTTCCGAAGCTTTGGGTGAATTCAAATGAAAATTCAGCTTACAAAGAGCTTATTTCTATTGCATACATGAATTATATTTCTGTTGCATACATGGATTATATGGAGTTGAGCAAGCAACTGTTCACCCTAGTGTATAGATCTCTCATCTACCAACATATAACATGATTTAAATGCCCAATGAAATCAACATCATATGGAGTGATATTATGCCACAGGGAGTTCCAGAGACATATGAAGATTACACAACAATCACAATAAAAACTCACAATCATCACATAAATTTTACTCTGAACCCAAATGGAAAAACCAACTTCAATTGGACCTCGGTTTTTTCATTTAAACCATCTATGCTACAAAGATTTCATGGATCTAGTTTGGTTATTTTTCTACTAGCTAAAAAGACCATTTGAGAATGAGAGAGAGTGAAGAAATAAAGAGAGTTAGGGGGTAAGGGAAATCCAAGAGCCATGGATCTTTTCTTTCCATTCCTTATCCTTCTCTCGTATTCATTCCCTTGTCATTTACTGATTTTATTTTTTTCCTTTTTCGTACATCCTCATTTGTATTATTCAACTATACACTTCCATTGTTTTATAGCTTACATAATACTAGTTGATTATGCATGCACTGAGTCTTATCCATTCTTGGTTCGGATCCATTTTGGATCAGTTGAGAATAGATTGAATGAAAATATGATTGTAGATGTTTCTAAGGAGGATATAAAAAAGAAAACACATTTATTACACAGGAACAAAACTCTAGGCCCCTAATGGGTGAACAATTGAATTTTCAAGGTTTTTTATGATCTACTAAAAGAAGACATTTTGGTTGTTGTGGAAGAATCAAGAAGTTGGGAATGTTCTAAGATCCTTAGATTCCACCTTTTTGGCATGCATCCCCAAAAAGGATACCCATTATTCATTTTATGATTTCAAATCTATTTCTCTATGCAATACCATTTATAAATTGTATCCAAAGTGATTGCTAGAAGACTAAAACAATGTTCTCTAAAGTAACATCCTATAAGCAATTCATATTTCTAGCAAACATATAGATTCATGATGTTTTTGGTGTGGCTCAAGAGGGATTATGTTCAATTAAAGTAAAAAATACGAGTCAACAATTGTGATAAAACTCCATTTGTATAAGGCTTATGGTAGTGTTCACTAGTTTGTTTTAAGGCTCATCCTCAATCACATTGGCTTTAGCCTCCATTTTAAGGTTTACGGTAGGGTTTATTGGTTGTTTTTAAGGCTCATACTCATTCACATTAGCTTTATCATCCATTGCAAGGATTATGATAGGGTATTTTTGTTTCTTTTAAGGTTCATTATCATTCACATTGGTTTTATCCTTCCTTTTATAAATTGGATTTTAGGGATGCCTCAAGTCTTCCTCCATATTAGCATTGGTGAATGGATCAACATCCTCTATCTTCACACCCTCAAAGGGTTTGAGACAATTGCGTTCTTTGTTACCTTTTCCCTTTCTCATTGTGGTTGAAGGACTAAACATGTTACTTGCATCTCTTAAAATATGTGGTATGATCGAAGGAATCAAACTAGGAAAGGAATCATCTTGTCACACCTATTATTTGTATATATTGTGTTGTTGTTTGAAACATGTTCTATAAAACCTACTAAAACCCTGAAAGAGGTCCTATAGTTGTATGGCCTAGCAACGTGAATGGATTATTTTTTTCAAAAATCATCTATCTCCATTAACGACTTGAATGAGAGGCATATGCGAGATAATTATGTAGAAAATTCCCTTTCAAGTGTTTCCCTTCAACAAAGGGATGAAATCCCTAGGATTTAACTTAAAATACAGTAACCATTATTTCAAGCTATGGCTCTAAAGGTTGGTGTACCCATTGGTTGTCTCTCTAAAGTTTCTTGAACTAATTAAAATTGTTATTGAATCCATGCCATTTTGTTGGCACTCCATAGAATATATTCTAGTGAGCACTGTAGAAAATATCAAAAAGAAATGCTTTGGTTTTTTGTGGAAGGGAAAAAAGGAAAATGAGGCTTTTACTTTGGATAAATGCAAAAGATTATCCAAGAGTAAATCCTTTGGGGGTTAGTTCAATAATTTGTCTTTAATATGTGCAAGTTGATTAAGCACTCAGGTTTGTCACAAGAAGTAACAAGAATTAACTATATTGAGCCTATCTATGTAGAAAATTGAATTATTCCAAGGAACAAACCAGCCGCAAATGCCTCCATAATGTGGAAATCATTGGGTCTTTCCTTTCCCCTCATTGGGAATTCATTGGCTTGGAAAGTAGGCAATGGTTTGAGTGTGAGAGTGGGAATTTACCCCCGGATCGATAGTGATGGGAATGCATAATTTTGTATGGTGTAAT
This sequence comes from Picea sitchensis, assembly GCA_010110895.2. NCBI lineage: Eukaryota > Viridiplantae > Streptophyta > Pinopsida > Pinales > Pinaceae > Picea > Picea sitchensis. The sequence continues at coordinate 85,553 of SNQJ01S0024807.1, read as the reverse complement.
TGGGTCCCTTGTGCAATAACATATTCTAACATTAGCTAATGAAATATCCCCTAAATGAGGCACCTTATGGCAATGGCACTAGAAAGAGTCTACAACTCTAGGGTTAAATTGAACGTTAGAAAGTTGTGTTGTAGGATAGTTTTGAAAGGGGGTTACAAACCCCTATTATTCATTTTGGTAGGGAAGAAGATATTTTGGTTTGGTATCAGAATCCTAATGGGAAATACACAAAAAGTTCAGTTCCTAGAGGGTGAACATGAAGAATATTGATGGAATCCTCCATGGAAATTAAAAACGCGCCAAAAATCTAGAATGTTTTTGTCTCTATCATTTAACAATAAATATTTAACTTGGGATATGCTTCAAAATAGGTCCTATCAAGGACTAGGTTATTTGTATTCTTTAGACACAATGAAGAAAGTATTATACATACACCAATGAACTACGATACATTTAGAGGAAAGTGTACAGTTTAACAAGAGTCTAGGGAAATGGGAAGAGACATCTATAATTGAAGGTTTTAAAAAATGGATGGAGGATTCTTCAATGGAAAATCATAAATATTTATCCAATGTGATTCCCTAGGATTTATGGATTGAAAGAAATGAAAATATTTTTCAAGGTAAATCCTTTTATGCTTTGGAGGTATTCTACAAAATGAAGTACATTTATGATGGCATAAAACAATCAATTAAGAAAAATGCTGAAAGACAAATTGATTCACTTGATATAGATAAGTAAAAAAAATGTCGTTTTTTGGATGAACTGAGTCAAGGTAATCATGCAACCTGTGGCGTTGGGTATATTATATTCTTGAATGATAAATTTAGTTTCTCTTTCAATATTGGGCATGGAAGAGGTACTGGATATTGAGCAGAGCTTTATGGTCTATTTTCAACCATTGAGGTTGGCATTGGAGAATATTTCTTAACATTCATGTGTATATGGAAGTATAACTTGGTGTTCAAGTGGGTTAAGAGGTCTTACAAGATGAAAATAAATACCTTTCCCCATGTATTGGATCATATTGTAATTGTGGTAGAACAATTCACATAAGTCGGGTTCTTTAATGATTTGTCCAAACAAGAAATGAATTTCCAGAGTGGATTTCTTTAGTGGGAGGACAATAGGGAGGAGAGGGACCATCCTACAGGACCTTGAAATTTCCTCTTTTCATCGCTCTTTCAATCTAATGTTCTTTTATGAAGATGACTATCCTAGAATGGATGTACCAGATAGATCTTATTAGAGTGATGATCATTTTTTATATTGTTGTAATACTCTAATGTCAGAACCCATTCCTATATTTTCATGTAGAATTAAATGTGAAGTTGCATGAAAACATATATTATATGAGACATATGATAGATAATTTGAAATACTTTGAATAAATCTTTCTTTTTGGTTTGGTGCTTACAAGGTGTACAAAATGTAACTTTCTTCTTTCTTTCTTTTTGGTTTGGTGCTTACAAGGTGTACAAAATGTAACTTTCTTCTTCACTTGACTAGTTCTTCCTTGATTTTTATAAATATAGTGTCTTATATATATTGAATAAACAACTCAACGATGAAGGCCTCATCTGGTTCAATCTAATTCTAAGTCTGCTAACTTTGATGTGCACTTACTAGTTTTTTGAAAATATGTGATCTTTGATATTTTCCTTAAAATGGATTTGGGAATTTTTAAAATAATGTATTTTTCATCACCAAATTATGTAAGTGAATTTTTACCATTAGGAGAAAGATGTCTCACTTGTGCATTACATAATCATATTATTGACCTTTACTATATTAAAGAGTACAAAAGAGATCCTTCCAGGAAATATGTGGATGAATTAACAAGGCATTGGGACCTCTTCAACCCCAAGGCAAAGTGAAGGAAATATACATGGAATAACCAAAGACTATGGCCTGGGAACATTTCGGGAGAAGCTAGAAAAATTTCTTATTCAAAGTTATTTTCTCTTGGACATACATCTTGTCCACGTCCTCAAACCACAAACCAATTTTCCTCTATATACAGGTAAAGAAGATTATGGGTTGATTCCTTTCAAGTTTAATCCTTTATGGATGTAGCATTAGTGAGATTAGGAAATCATTCAACAAGCATGGAAAACTCCAGTTCATTTATTTTATTCATTCCCTTCACCAATTGTAATTGCAGTCAGATACAGGTAAGTAAAGACACTTCTTTATCAAAGTGATATGGAAAGAAGAACCATCACAAATACAATGAATGGTTGTACCTTGGAAGATAATATTCCAACAAAAAATGACTTTCATAATCCATCAGAAAGTATTGTAACAGTGATCACATATCCTAACGATGATACATACAATGAAATATGCAAAAATAGGATTGTGCAAGTGTCCTCTAGTATTCCATTTCAATATGGTAGAAAAGGTCTGCAGGAACCCCTTATGAATTCCAAAACGCCACAATGTTCGGTTGTTCATCTGAAGGAATTGACAATGCTTATGCTTGTATGAATATCATTTTACTTAGGGTACATATTCAAAGGCATTAAGGATGGGGAGGTGTGTTTCTCTATTTATAGAAGGGAATAGGTATCTTACTCTGTCTAAATGTATTTTTCTAATAATCCAGTATTATGCTTTTTTTATTTTGATTTTGAGCTAGTGAATCTCAGATCTCAGGTGGAACTCCATGGAATGGGAGGTCTGCATATGCTAACCTATAATCTAGAATCTATGTTTAATAATAAAGATGAACTTACTTGGTCTGGTTTCAATATCCATCATATCCATAGAATATACATGAGCATTGGTTAGAGTTTTTCTGAGTGGATATTCCCAATCATGATTCCCAATACCTTATTTTTGAAAAAACACTATGTATATTGTTGGGCTCGTGATTTGGTTAAGTAATGATGTTGATTAAATCCTTTTTGACCAGTATTATATGTGTATTTAACTATTTTGAAGAAGTTGTGAAGGATTTTTATATCAAATCGTCATAGCATATACCAAGTACGTATGATTGATGTTTTGTGATGGTTTTAAGAATAATTCAGTTTGATTTGATGATCACAAGAAGCTAATGCATGATTTGTGTGTCACATGGAAAAATTGCATGAAGTTTTTCCATCTAGTAGCTCGTCCGGCACTCCATCTGCCACTGCATTTGGTACTCCATCCAACACTGCATCCGACACTCCGTCCAACACTGCTTCTGACACTCCATCCAACACTAAAATTGTGGGTGAGTTGGCAGTTGTTGTATCGGCGACCTGTGTTGGGAAAATCGACAACATGGGTTTTTCTCATGCTCATGGCCTCCAACTACTGAGATCTTGACATCTTGGATTGAGTTGTTATTTTGAGCGTTGAGTGGCTCATTTGGTTTCTAGAAGCCACAGACAGTTAGAACGCATTTAATAGAATCTGTTGTTTTTAGAAGAGGTTGTCGCTTCTAGTGGTCGACCTATCGAATTGTAACTGTATAAATATCACAGTAGTGGTTAGACAAATAACTAAGGATTGTTAAGACTTGCCAGGAATTGCTAGAATCGTTTTTGTTGTGTAATTTCCACAGACTTGTGCAAAAATATGTTTTTAATTTAAATGCCAGAAGCATGTTGATTTACCTCGTGATTCGCTATTGAGAAGTAGCCATGAACTGCTGGGGGGGCCACCAGTGGTCTGGGTGAATAGTTAGATAGTTAGCTTGTGCAATTGCCATTTCTTTCATTTTCCTGTATATGTGTTTTTCTTATTCTACATGCTGTGTGTTT
>SNQJ01S0024807.1:68746-81751 GCA_010110895.2 Picea sitchensis | reverse complement strand
AATTGTTCCAGTTTCCTTTTTGCAGGTTGCTTGTAGAGGATAGTTGTTAAATATGTTGTGTCTTTTTAATTAATTAGAAAATAGCTTGCAATCTTAGCTATTAGCCATGTTGTGTGATTAAATGCTAGTTTGAATTTCTATAGATTTAAGTAGAATGATTAAAACAGAGTATTGAGTAAAACATAGTATTGAGTTAACACATAATATAGAGTTTCTTTGGCAAATTTTCGATGGATGAGTAGTTGCTAATTTTGATTTTAATTCTTAGTTTTCTTATCTAGTTTTCTTAATTAGTTTTCTTATCAATTTTCCTGTCATATGCTGAGATAGAAGTAGAATTTGAATTATCTTTTTATGAGTATTTTAATTTGCAATTTGAATTGTTAATAGTAGGATTAGTTTAGTTTATTTCATGAAATTTCCATTCTAGATCTAGATTGCAATTTTAATTCGAAGTTTGAAGTTTGAGTTAGGTTTTTAGTTATAAGTCTCTAATGGTATGAATTTNAATTGTTCCAGTTTCCTTTTTGCAGGTTGCTTGTAGAGGATAGTTGTTAAATATGTTGTGTCTTTTTAATTAATTAGAAAATAGCTTGCAATCTTAGCTATTAGCCATGTTGTGTGATTAAATGCTAGTTTGAATTTCTATAGATTTAAGTAGAATGATTAAAACAGAGTATTGAGTAAAACATAGTATTGAGTTAACACATAATATAGAGTTTCTTTGGCAAATTTTCGATGGATGAGTAGTTGCTAATTTTGATTTTAATTCTTAGTTTTCTTATCTAGTTTTCTTAATTAGTTTTCTTATCAATTTTCCTGTCATATGCTGAGATAGAAGTAGAATTTGAATTATCTTTTTATGAGTATTTTAATTTGCAATTTGAATTGTTAATAGTAGGATTAGTTTAGTTTATTTCATGAAATTTCCATTCTAGATCTAGATTGCAATTTTAATTCGAAGTTTGAAGTTTGAGTTAGGTTTTTAGTTATAAGTCTCTAATGGTATGAATTTGCTTACATTAGCATAAGAGTGCATTTGAATTAAATAGAATAGTGTTTTCTTATTGTTGATGATTAATGCATAAATTGAAGGATCACATGGATTTTCAGGATAGTTGATATTTCTTCTATGATGGATAAGCTCTCGTTAGATTGCCTGATTCATACCTTTCATTTATCCATAGAAGTTAATATTGAAATTATCCCTCTTGAGATATCACTAACTGTTAGATTCCATCGTGATGTCATAAGACACCGAAGACATAATCATCATCATTATATTTGAATTTCTTGTTATCATAGATTAAGAGTAATTGTTGATTAATCTTTGAATATTGACATGATGTTTTTAATTCAATAGGTTAAGATTTCCTTTTATATATTAGAAGTAATTATGAAGTTTATCTTAAGAATAGAGTTCACTTGCTTAATAGTTTGATTAGTTACATGTTGAGTAGTTTTGATTAGTTTATTTGCTGCATACGTTTTAATAGGGTAGTTGCTTGCTTGTTTGCTTGTTTACTTGTTGTTGTTCATTGAATTTGAATAGATTGATTAGATTAGTTTGTTGTTGCTATTGTTCATTAAGTTGAATAGATTAAATATATGCCTTTCTTTTTCTCATTATATTGATTAAGTTAACTTTTTCATTTTAGGGTTTTCATTTGCTTCTTTAGGAAAATCCATCAATCCATTGTTCAAAAGTTACTTAGGGTAAATAGTTTAAGTTCCTTGATAGATTAGCCCTCAGATAGATCATTTCCTTAGTTAGACTATACTACCTCTATCTTTTCTTCCTTGGCACATATAGTGCTACAACTCTAAGTTTACTTACCATGGGTTGACAATTTAATTAAGGGTTTTTAGTGCATATAGAACACCCATCATATATCATACAAAAAATGAAATATGTAGTGTGTGAAAGGGTGGTTACATTAATACAACACTGCAATAAGGTCCAAATATAAACTAATAGATATATTTTGGCATCTTGTACAAACAGGAAAATTTTAGTTTTTAATTGGGCACTAACCTCATCAGCCCACAACTTTTGAAAATAAGACACAACAAAGATATGTGTCCTTTCAAATTTACACTTATAGTGAAATTTCGAGAGAACATAAAAGGTTGAAATCCTTATGTAATGACAAAGGCCAAAACGAAGGCTGGAAATGAGAGAATTACAATCTCCAAGCAGTGTTGTCCATCAATGGATTCTTCCTTGAAGTACATATGGAAGTTTTCTAAATTTCTATATCAATAAATAAACAACCTAGGTTTCATACAATGACAATATTTTTGTTTATCCTATTCAGGGTTATTGATAACTTCTATATATTATTAGTAAGTTTGTATATTAAGAATTAAAATAAAGTCAACTTCAAGCTAAGAGGAAAAAACACCAGATTAAAGATTTTAGGTCAATTATTCTCAGAGAGATTCAAAATCCTTAGTAAGAATCTACAAAAAAGGTTCAATAGAAATTCAAATGATGGTCCATACAAGAAGACAACATAATGTCAAGGGGGAGGATAAGGCCAGTGTAATGAGGCAGAGAATAACACCCCTAGAAAGGACTAGATGAGCTATAATGTGTGATTAAATACGATGGTTATCAATATAAACTAACATATCTTCCATCTTAAAATAAAACCAGCTTAATTTGTTTGATCCATTAGTTAGATAAAGAGTACCAAACAAATAGGAAATGTTGCAACTAGAATGAGGAAAAAAAAACCACAACCCAAGTAGTCGTCGTAAGAGTAGCATGCACGTGGATTGACAGAGCAGTTGTGGTGATTGTTGAGAACTGTGAGGAGTAGCTCGTAACATTGTTAAATCCTGTTCCCATAGGTAACTTGTGTTTCGATATATTGTAGAAGAAAACTTGCATATTTATTTGGGTCACTACCAAATAATTACCAGCAAAATACCTAAAAAACATTTCCATTCCCATAAATAAGGGCGAAATACCTCCAAAAAATTCCCATGGCTAGAAAATAGGGTGAAATCCCTTTGAAAAATTTCAATTATTAGAAAATCAGGGTGAATGGGAGGATCTGGTTCAAATTTGACAAGGTAAAAATGGATTTTTCTATGCTCTCCTCTCACAAATAACCATGGGGCGAAGGGTTTTTGATATAATTAAAAAAACAAATTTAGGGTTATATATAGTCAAATCCCTCTATATCCCTCTACAGAAATAATTGTCCCAACTAAAATTTCATACCCTCTAATTTCTCCCATAAAATTTTCTATGATGGTGAGCACAAGAAAGACAAGGATGCAAAGACTTGGTTATTGGGGATGATGAAATACTTTTAGTTGCATAATTATTCCTAACAGACAGAAGGAAGAATTTCTGTTTATCAACTGAAGGGAAAAGAATCAATGTGGTGGGATGATCTCGTGCAAGAACAACACATTGATGAGAAGAAAATTGCTTGGAGGTAGTTCATGAAGTAATTTCATAATAAATACTTGACAAAGCATTATTATGATAGGAAGATGAAGGAGTTATTTGATCTCAAGCTTGAGAGCATGACCATGGACGAATATGAAAGGATATTTTTATAATTGTTGAAGTATGTTGACTTCTACAATGATGAATAACTCAAGATTCAAAGGTAGTTCCACTGAGTGCATAGCCATCAATATTTGAAGTGACAATATATAGATGCAGTATTTTGAAGATGTTGGATGAAGTAATAAGGAGAGACAAGTGCCTCTATGATCATCATAGAGACCAACAAAGGCTTAAGTGCCTCTATGATCATCATAGAGGAAGACCAACTTTACAAAAGGCTTGGGAAGATAAGAAGAAAGGTAATATGGAGAAAAGGAAGAAGGGGAACAAGTCACCCTTCTTCATAAATAATTCTCAGGGACAACTAGCTCCAAATGAGCCTATAATTTCATATGCTTTGGGAAAAAGGAAAAGAAAACAACCTATTAAATTTTGGGGTTGTGAGGGGGATCACATGTACAAAGATTTCCCTCATAGAGGTGAAAAAGTTAGTACTATTCACAATGTACAATAGGTTGATATAATTGAATACATGGGTAGAAGCATGCCAAGTGTTGGTCCTAAGGTATGCGCTTGACTACTAAAGGGAAAATCTAGGCCACCTCAAGTGTTGGAATAATTGGTTTCAATGAATTAATTTTGTTGGTCAGCTGATAGATGGGTTTCCAAGGACAGGGATCTAGTTGGAGTGTTCAACAATACCACTATAAGGTTTCCCTTAGCTAATGGCATGCATTTTTGGTGAGAGGATACATATATGAAGAATAAAACAAATGAAATACAAACAAGCATACACTGTTACTTGTTGTATGAAATTTCAAACTTGAAATAATATTTTAGATCCAAAACATGTACCTGTAAACAAATCATCCAAACAGGTTGTATTACAATAAACTATTCACTGAAATAATAGTTGAGATGAGGTTGCATGACAATAAATAGTTCATTAAGACAATAGATGAAAGGAAAAGCAAGAGAAATTTTCATTCATTTCAATTTGCATCTAGATAAGATATGAAGACACACACGATTTGAGAACAAAACATAGTATGTTCACAAAAATATTATAATCACTAGGTGGGAAACTTCACAGTTTTATGCTTCAAGGCCTAGCCAAAATCCTGATGCTTGATCTCCCAAAAAAATTGAACCCTCCCCTTCTTCAAAGATACATCTCTTTATCTTTATGTAGAGAAGGTTCGATTACCTAACTCAGACCTAAGTTTTGTTGTTCAAATTTACATTACAACTAGATCATGTTAATACAACTTAACTGTCACTCCCTAATTATAGTTTTCAAACATTTCTTTAACCCGAGTGGATTTGGGTTGATGTATCAGTCCATAACTCCCCATCAATTTGAACTTCACAAAAAACAAATAATATCAACTTATTACAAGTGGTAGCAATATATGTAACTGAACTAAAACAAAATTCTATCAGTGAAACTAGAACGTATTGTTGGTAACTGAAGTAAAATATGAAAAAACAAAGTCTTCAAAATTTGTACTGGCATTCGAATTTTCATTGATGCCCATGTACACCAATAACTGGAGACAAACCTTTAACACTAGAACAAAAAGCACCCATAATTTGGTGAATTTCTAGGAAAAATGGCCTTAAATATCTTTTCGATTCTCCCAAACCATGATAGATATGTAAAAACTGAGAGAGTTTTTTTGTTAATGGGATCATTCCAAAAAAAAACCTCTTTCGGTTTCCAAAAATTCACCTCTAGCTGTTTAGAAGGTGCACTGAAATCCAATGACTAAAAAAGGGGAAAACATAGTATTTCATAAAATTCGGGCAACACCTTTTGATTTTTCTTCTACAACTTTTGATAATTTCTCTGTAGCTTATTGTGTTGCATTTCAAGATCCTGTTTTTGTTGTTGTAGACTCTTAATTTGTTGCTTCATGTCATCATTTTGATGTTTTAGAGCTTGCACCTGGTGGTTTTCATCTATATCCCTGTTAGCTTCAACTTTTGGCTTGATCAATTTATTTACCTTGCTTCCATTCTTGAGACCCTATTCTTCCTCTACAACAGGTTTATTGAGGTCAATGGAAAACTTGGATTTCCTTGGCCTCATTTCATATCTGGGTGCTTTCTCAGGTTTTGTATCAATAGTTTCTCTCACATGTTCCTGCATCATCAATGTTTTTCCTTTGATATATGGTTTGACATCATGGGAAACTTGCTCAGGGCCCAACTCTTTATATGGAGTTATGTCATTGGAGTCTTGCTCAAGATCTGGACCAAATTCCATCACATTTTGTTTTGATTCTGGATTTGCACGATACTTTGTTTTTACAACAACATATTTGAATCCTGGGGTCTCCCCTTCCTCTTTTTGCTCTGTTAATTTGTAGTGCCCTTGAGGTGATACCATCATTCCCTAGATTCCTCTGTTGAAAATGGTGGTCGAGGGTATGTGTTTCTTAAGTTTCACTCCAAATCTGCAATGAAAACTGCACACAACCCTACAATAATAATTGCTCAAGGCACAAACATGCATGATCCTTAGCACAAAATTTGTAATGATGTATATAGGTGGAAACACACATAATATCAAGTGCAAAAATAGATGAAAATTCATGTGAGGCTCCAACACACCTTATTCAAACTTTTAAATATTTTCTGAATGTTAAAATTCGTAAAACAACACGTTTTCTGTTGTTTGCCAGAATAAGGGCATTCTTGCAATCAATGTATTTTTTCATCAAAGGGACTAAGTTAACCTGTTTTCAACCAAACAAGTGACATAACCATGGTTATGTGACTTACTCAATTCAAATCATAACTTTTCCTAACCTTATAAAGAGCAAAGAAATGATAAAACACAAATAGGAAGATGAAAACAAATTGAAATGACTCAACACACCATTGAAGAAAAACTAAGTAGAAACTAGGTTGAAATATGGATGGGATGATTGGAGGACTAGGGGGATAGGTGCAAACCAAGGATCTATGCATCTATGGACAACAAGAAAGATAAATTTCAATCCAACATGATTGAAGTGGAAGGTAATATTAATGACCAACCTATTGCTATTTTGATTGATGCAAGAGCTAGTCACAATTATATAGATCCTAAGTTGGTGGAAAGATTTCATTTGCCAAAAAGAAAACTTGGGAATTTTTGGTTGTTTCAGTTAGCCACAGGAGATAAAAGGAGAATTAATGAGTTAGTTAAGGAATGCCCAATGAACATGAATGGACTAAGCACAAAGGTAGATTTGAATATCATACCTTTTGGGTCTTATGATTGCCTAATCGGTATGGATTGGTTGGACAAGCGTCATGTTGTACTAGAATGTTAGAACAAGGCATTTACTTTCTTGGATGAAGAATGGAACTTAATAACAATTCAAGGAAATCCAAGGGTAATATCTATCAGAAAAATTTCATCCTTACAACTGAAGAGAAGCTTCAGGAAAGGATGCCAAATATTTGCAACACACATGGAAGAGACACCTAAGATTAAAGTGACAAGCATTGAAGACTATGTAGTCTTGAAATATTTTGAGGATGTATTCAAAGAGATATCAGGGTTGCCAACAAAGAGAGATATTGATTTCTCTATTAATTTGATGCCTGAAGAAGCCCCCATATCCAATGCTCCTTATAGGATGACTACTACAAAGTTGAAGGAGTTACAAATGAAACTTAAAGAGATTCTGAAGAAGGGGTATATACTCCCAAATGTGTCACCTTGGGGTGCCCCAGTACTATTTGTGAAAAATAAGGATGGAACCTTTAGTTTATGTATTGACTTCAATCAACTGAGTAAGGTGACTATGCATAACAAGTATCCTTTGCCAAGGATATATGATATTTTTGAGTAGTTGAAAGGTGAAAATATATTCTCCAATATTAACCTTAGGTCAGGCTATCATCAAGTGATAATTAAAGAATAATATATCAATAAGATGACATTCAAAACAAGGTATGACCATTATGGGTTTATAGTGGTGCCATTTAGGTTGTCAAATCACTAGCTGTCTTTATGTGTTTGATGAATGATATCTTCAGAAATTACCTTGATAGGTTTTCCATTGTCTTCTTGGAAGACATACTTATCTACTCTAATTATGAAGAAGAGAATGAACAACACTTGAGGATGGTGCTACAAGTATTAAGGGAACATTAGTTGTATGAAAAGTTGAGCAATTTCTCATTCTATCATAGGAAAATACATTATTTGGGCCATATCTTATCAGAGGAAGGGATAACAGTGTATTTGAAAAACGATAAGAGCCATTGAGCGATGGAATGTACCAAAGAATGTCTCAGAGGTGAGATAATTCATGGGTATTGTAGGATATTGTAGAATATTTATTGAAGGTTTCTCAAGAATTACACACCCAATCACTTCTTTGCAAAAGAAGGGTGTGAGATTTGAATGGACTGTTGATTGTGAAAGAAGTTTGTAGCACTTGAAGAACTTATTGACAAGTGCACCAATATTGAGGATTGTTGATCCAAATGAAGATTTCATTTTGTGCACTGATGCATGAAAGGAAGGGATTGGGGGAGTCCTTAGTCATAATGGACATGTGGTGTGATATGAGTCAAGGAAGTTAAAAGAGCATGAACGACACTATGCCACTGATGATTTATAATTGGTAGCCATGGTGCATGCCTTGAATATGTGGAGGCACTATCTCATGGGAAGAATATTTGAGTTGAGGATAGACCATAGTGGTCTAAAATATTTGTTTGGACAACCAACTTTGAATTCCATACAAAGTAGATGGATACAATTTCTTAGTGAGTATGACTTTGAGATAAAACATATCAAAGATAAGAAGAACAAGGTGACTGATGCACTCAACAAGAGGGTGCATGAGATGCATGATACAACCATTAGAATGTACAAATATGATCTGAAAGATATAATTGTAGAAGCCGCAAAATCAGATCAACACTATATGAAAACAAAGGGAAAATTAAAACAAGGTCATAATGAACACAAAATTCAAGATTATGAGTTGAGAGAGGATGAAATCCTCATGTACAAGGGAAGATTTTATGTACCTAATAATCAAGAGATGAAAAATATGGTGCTGAGAGAGATGCATAATGTTCCTTATGATGGGCACCTAGGTTACCAAAAACTATTACAGTTGTCAAGAACCAATATTTTTGGCCAGGTATGAAGAAAGAGGTGGCTTGTTACATTTTTAGATGTCTAGAGTGTTAGAATTTCAAGGTTGAGCACATACATCCAACTAGTTTTCTACAACTATTGCCCATTTTCGAATGGAAATGGGAAGTGGTGACAATTGATTTTATCACCAAGTTTCCTAGAACAACCAAGCAACATGATTCCATCATGGTGGTGGTGGATAAGATAACTAAAAATACTCATTTCATTCCAGTAAATCTAACTCACAAGGAAAAGGCATGCCTAAGGAAATTGTTTCTGATAGAGATCCCAAGTTCACATCAAAGTTTTGGAAGGGATTATTTAAGGGATTTGGAAAAAATCTGAATTTTAGCACAACGTATCATCCATAATCATATGGGAAAACATAGAGGGTCAATTAGGTGATTGAGGATATGTTGAGGATGTATGCGATGGATAAACCATAAAAACGGGAGGATTAACTACACTTAGTTGAGTTTTCTTATAATAATGGGTATCAAGCATCTTTAAATATGAGCCCATTTGAAGCACTATATGGGAGAAATTTCAATACGACAATGAGATGGGACAACCCAAAAGACATAGCAGTGGTTGGGCCAGAATTTCTTAGGGAAATGGAAGAACATAAGATGAAAATAATGTAGAATTCAAAGGATGCTCAAGATAGGAATAAAAACTATGCTACCAAGGGAAAAAATCATTGAGAGTTTAAAGTGGGTGACCATGTGTTCTTAAAAGTGAAGGATAAGATAATTTCCTTGAAGTTGGGAAATTGTTCAAAGCTATAAGTGAGATATTGTGGGCCCTTTGAAATCTTAGAGAGGATTGGTCCTATTGCATACATGATCACACTACCTGCATGCATGTGCATTCATAATGTATTCCATGTTTATTTTCTTATAACATATGTTCCTAATGTTAATCATATAATTTATTTGAATGTGATTCAGGTGGAGCAAGAAGGATTATTCCCAGTTCAGCCAATGTGCATATTGAATAAAAAATTCAAGCTTCTCCAGAATCGTGCAATAGGTATGGTAAAGGTCCAATGGACCTATTACGGTCTTGAAGATGCAACTTGGGAGCATTAAGATGCCATGTGGGAAGAGTACCCACATATTTTTGAAGATTTTTGAAGATTTTGGATTGTACATGTGTATATAATGCACTGAGGAAAATGCATAAATAAGTGGAAGGGGAATGTAATAACGCTAGGTCGAACCCCAATTGTAATTGTACATATAGGTTGGTGAGCCAAGATATTTTGGACCAAAGAGCCTTTGTATATATGTTTTGAGGCTAGAGTGCCTATGTGATTCTTAGGTTGGAGAGCCTAGATTCTAAAGGGCCAACGAGTCTAACATTGTAATATGTAATCACACTTTGATTATTAATAAAAATACATCATTGTTGCAGACCAATCAGACAAAACGAGTATCGGGGGATATAAACTCCATTAGAAGGGAAAGGGGGGATACAAGTCTAAGAAGAGGGGATAATACAAGGGGTTGAAACCTAAGGGAATATTACATCAATATTTCTTAAAGTCTAATTATATGATATTTTTATCCTAAGTCCTAAGGATGGGGAAACGTATCATACAAGTGGGGGACAAGGTAGTTCCCAATATGAAAAGTGTCAAGTTGGGAACATGCATATAAAACATGGGAACTTAGTGTAATTTCACATTATTCTTCCATCATTATATCATTATTGTATCATCAACTCTTTCCATACGTACACTCTTCCATCCATCAACCATACACGTGCTTGGAAAACTTTGGAGCTATTTGTATCTAGTAAACCTAGGTAATTTGAGTTGAAGAAGCAGGTTTTTAGGACCATGATAATTCTCTCTAGGTGAGAGAACTGTTGGGATTTTTTTCCCTATATGCCAGGCTACAGATACAGGGCTCTATGATTTCATGTCCAACTTGTTGTTGAAGCTCCAAAAGGGATGTGGGAAAGACAAAGGATTGTTGAGTAGAGAAGGGGTACACTTCCTGGGGTGGGATAGGCTGTGGGGAATGAGAGGTTATAGGATGATTTATGGAGTCAGAACTTTACTTTGATCATTTATGATGTTGATAGAACTTAACTTGGAATAGGATTCCTTTTCCCTGGTGGAGTTTTATCCCCAACTTGGGGGTGACCTGCTGCTGAGAGTTTATGAGCAACACATTCTATGGCTATGAGGAAAGTATGAGGTCTGAACACAATAGGTGATTTAATTACAAAATATAAGTGTATATTATCTATTTGTATGGAATTCTATGTGATTACTTATGTTATTCTTGTTATGGATTTTATGGTTTTTTATTATTTTAATTATGCTTAAGTTTATATACTATTAGGATTGCATAATTGTAATCATATGCATGCAATATTTTAAATTTAATGGTATCAAAGAGAATTTTTTTATGTGGCATGTCCCAACATGGGGTTGGGGATGCAACATTGTGCTTTCATATGTTCATTTTTTTCCCTTGATTTATGATGTTTATTTGATCCTTGTGTGATGAGATTGACAGGTTATCTTTTGAGCCTTTTGCATTAATTGATTTTAATGAATTTAAAGGTATTTGGATCTTTAATGATTGGCTATCTTGGATGAAGTTTTCATTGCTCAATACCTCTTTGTTGATTGTGATTTTTTCATGTTCTTCAATGCTCCTATTCTTTGAGATGTTCCTTGTAAATAATCCTTTGAATATCTTACCCATTGATCATATATTGATTCTTCTGGTCTAGGGTTTCATTAATCCTCAACTTCTATTTTCTAGGTTGACTTTGTGTTTTATCTTGTAGTTTTTTTTGTGTTCAAATAAGAATGAAGAGTTTCCACAACTGAATCAAGACAAGAAGATATCAATACATGGTATTGTTAAGGAAAGGAGATTGTAGGATGGTCTTACAATGTGATCATGATATTAAGGCATCCTAATGCCAAGATTGGGTAGCATTCTATTGAGTGTCCTAGAATCATCTATGATACTAATTGGCCTTTGGAATTTAATATTTGATCATTTTGTCATTATTTTGGTTTTGATTCTATGAGAAGGTCGTGAGGTTAGTTTAAATCCTGATTTGATGTAAATTTCCCACTACAATTTAATCATCTTCTTCACTTCAATCTCATCATTTGACTCATTTCTCATTTTGCATGAATTTTGGCAAGTTGTCCCATCAATGGGTTCAAAATTATTTTATAAACCAGTTTTAATGGATTTGAATCTATTGTTGATCCTATATGATTGTGGGTTTAATGCTATGTTTTATGCCTCGAAGTGATTGAATTTTGAATTGTTAATTTCTTATGCATTGGCTTGAATTGTCTTCTCACTGAATCATTGAGAAGTGAATGTGTGGCTTGAATTAAGAATCATAATGTTACTTTGTGTTGTGTGCATGTTGTTCTTGTATTCATACCCAAGCTTTCTCATCTTAATAAGATTACACATTTTTTAAATCCATAACTAGAATCAAAGGATCTTTGATCTTTCTAATAGTTTGAGATATTATTTTCGATTAGGTACAAGAATATTTCATGACATTTATAGTAGAAGATTGTTATAAGAGGCCAAGGTCATGAATGATTGCTTCTATTGAATTCCTTCTTTACATTTTCTCATTCTTGAACAAGATCAACTATTTTCCACAGATTTATTAGTAAATGGAAAGGGGGAAAGAGTGTAAATTCTATAATATACTACAATTATCTTCTTCCTTGTATAGCAAAGTTTATTCTTTTTGTTTTTGTAGAGATAGGGCTGCAAATTAATTTCCTTTATGAGATACCTATGTTGTTTCAAACCCTACAGAAAATCATGCTGAAATAGAAGATCATGTATATTTGGTCACCAAAGATAGGAAACTCAAAGAGAAGAGCCTCGACTTCGTAAAAGAGATGGAAACTTCAATTATTCCTTGGGAAACCCTTGTTTCTTCACATACCCACTTCAACTTTGAAATTCATATGGGAAACCCTTAATCTTGTTACTCTTGACCAAACTCTTCTCTAATAAGATATTGATCATCATTGAATCCATCATTTGGAATTAAGTCATATTTTCTCTTGAACCCCATCTAAATTTGTTTTTATAACCATGTACATTTTATATTCATTTTTATTCCAGATGATTTTAATTTAATTTAATTTAATTTTTTTGTTGGAACCATGATCCAAGTTCATAACCTTGATCCACAAGTGGAACCTTGCACTATATTGGGATCCGACCATCAGACATGAACCATCGAACTTACCTTATCAGGATTTCCCCATCAGGGTGATAATTTACCATTTACTCACATTTTATCTCGATAT